>QEWY01000477.1:215768-232609 GCA_006503575.1 Baylisascaris schroederi
TTCATCATTCCTAGGAATTGTATTAATAGTTACGATCAACTTGTAAATGGAATAATGATAATTTAATTAGTGATGTGCTGCTAATGCATTGCCATTTCTATCGTCTCTCTTTTTTTCTTTAAACTTATTGATTGTTTTTATGAAAATTCAAATTTTTCGTCTGTCTGTATATCTGTTTTGTCTAAATATAAAACAAATTGTTGAAATTCATCCACTTAAATAATAAATGAAAAATATTTGTATCAGTAAATAAAATCAACTTTTATAGTTCTCTATGATCAGAAAATAAACCGACAACTAGATCCAGTTATTATTTTCAACGATTTATCCAGTAGGATATTTGAAATTCATTCCAGAAAACATCAAGCATCAAATGCTTCCGTTTTTTTTTTGTGGATCAGGAGTATAGTTAGAGGGGGAGGGAGAGAGAGAAGGGCGAATGCAATACGATAATATTGCAACGGTAATATGTAGTACGATAAAACATTGAAGGAGGAGAACATATAATATTATGGCACAAAACCATAGAGAATATCATAATAGAAGAGGGGAAGAGATTACGGGAAACCAGTGAAGTATTACTTATTATAGAAGATATATCTCCACCTTTATCTATCCTCATCTCTGCATCTCCCATATGAAAAACTGCCGGTTAACTCGAGATAGAAATAGCGAAATTATAAACAGAAAAAAAAAATCAATTTGGTCTGATTGGTTTTATGTAAAAACTGTGAATCCTAAAGTACTATAAACATATTTGAAAGCACATTCGCTGGATTCACTGGACTTTTGATGGCGTCATCGATTTACTAATTTCATTGATATTTCTTTATCACTCACTGATTGCCAATATTAACGAAAGTGATAACAGGTAGAATGGCTAAACAATGATGGGATCGGAGGCGGTTATTGGGAACAATTCATTCGAGAAACTTTTTTTACTCATTTATTTATTTATTTATTCATTTTTTTTACTGAGCCCTTTCATTTTTCAAAACGTTTGGAAAAAAAAAACTTTTTTTTGGTATTTGTCGAGAGTTTAACAAAAATATTTCTGATTTATTGTTGATTGTTTTATTGAATTTTTATGAAAATATCTTCAAGAAACTCTTATAACTGATAAAATTGCCTCATTAACTATATTACGGGATATGCGGTTGCGGTTATATATTTCTGTAATGTTTTGACATTATTATTGAGAGGGTTCATTTGAGCAGATTTCAGCTAAATATGACGTCATGTAGAAGTTTCTCACAAAATATTTTTTAGAATCCACAACCAGACGAAATAATTAGTGAGGATGAGGCACGACGAAGACGTGAACAGCTAAATCGGCGACCATCGTATCGGTAGGCGATTATTTATTCGAATTCCATTTATTTACTGATTTGCCTTTAGTAGGCGCATAACAGTACGCTGTTATATATACATGGACTATATTTATTGGGGGGGGGTTGTAGAATTGAAGGTGGTCGGGTTCCTCTCCGGCATAAGTTGATTTGTGGATTTTTGCTCTTACATAGGCTTCAGATCCATAGTTGGTTTAGCTTATTCGTATGATTCTCCATCAGTTGTATTATAGTGCTCGGGTTTGTTAAGTGAAAGCAGTTAGCGAATCAGTTTGTGTTTATGGTGGACATAGCGGCAACAAATTTTCTGAGAAAATGTCGTAATTTTTGAATGAAAAGAACATGCGAAATTGTTCTGTCCTCTGATACTCATTCTATAAAAATCATCATTCGGCATCAAAAAAACTTCAGAGTTTTGCAATATTTAGATAACTTATGCAAATTGCGTTGCAATGATCTCATTGAAATTGCAAATTGATGCAGTATGTAGATTGAATGAGTGAGCACTATGCAGAGAGTAAAATAATGAGCCATTCATATTTGGCGCATCTGTCCAAATCGACCTGATTCAACGTATTGCAAATTTAATCAATTCTTTGCACAAAAAAAAAACATTTAAATTAAAAAATTTCCAAGTCACATTCGTAATTTATATTCACCAATATTAATTTAGAGTAAGTACCATGTGTTGTATTGTTAGCGTGCCAGTATGAACAGTATGGTAGTAAGTATTGCTTCAAGTTGAAGCAAGTTAGTCCCTCAATGCTGGGATAGTATTCCCACTCGCTATGCGTATATTCAGCAGAAATATTGCGGTTGCCATGGTAGCATGAATTCAGTGCTCTCGAGTGCATACGTTATTATGGATAGTGCATGGTTCCGTTTTACAAATTACCTATCAGTTTAGCTTCATTATATGAAGTTTTTTTTTGGTGATGTGCTTTGCAATGAATGTTAGTTAATACTGCATGAGTAAATTTAAGAAATTCGATGGGTTTTATATTTTTAGCATCGTTTTAAATAATGCAGTTGTATAGGCGAATATTTAAACGATCTCGGACGATTTTAAATGAGCGCTTTTTATGTACATTTCATTCATAATTTGGTGACAGACGACGGCTGTCACTAATGACTTGACGTTTTTAAGTATTAAAATTAATGCAACAGGTGTAATATCGAGGTGTAAGGCTAAATTTTTGACTATTTGTTTGAAGGAAATCAAAACTTAAAGCGTTAGCTTTCATAAAAATTTCTTGCTAGCACGTGGAATTGTTTCTTATTTGAAGACATAATTACACAAAGGTAAGGTTTTTGATTATTGCTGTGCTAGTTGTGTCGAAATATATAGTAAGCAACAATCTGTAATGTTGTTTGTTCTATTATATGGGAGATTGGTAGTGGTCACTTTATTTTACCACAGTTTTCTAATGGTCGCCTTGTTGAATTTTTCTAATGGTCAGCTCATTTCACCATATTTTTCTAATGGTCACTTCGTTTTTTTTTATTATCTTCACATGTAATCTTCAATAAGGGCGATATGGCTCAATTTATACCTTTTCGTCTACTTTTGTGTACATTGACCTCCAGAAATATATTGTCTCCATCTTCTTGAATTGGCACTACGCCAAGTATTTCCCTTTTTTGCATCTCATTGTATTGGCACTGCGCCAAGTATTTCCTTTTTTTGCATCTCATTTGCATCATTTAGATCCCTTTTGTATTGCAAGTATTTATTAATGATAAGTAATCACAGTTGTTTGTTCGTTTGTTTGTTCGTTTGTTTGTTTGTTTGTTTGTTGATTTTTGACTGATGTTATCTTGCAACGTAGAAGTTTCATATCAGTGATAAGTTTAAAAAAGATCATCCCATGAAGTAAAAGTGGCTACCTTTAATATGGATGGCTATAGTTCGTAATGAATGGTTACTGACTAATATGGGAAAGTGTTTAATGAGGTTTAAAGAATTTATCTATTTCAAGGCACGTTTAGGTTGACTTTCATATCGTGATCATTGATCTTTTGCTTCATTTTAGAGCATCGTACGATGACCAAATTAAATTGTCATCTTTGAGATGCAGTATGTCACGGGAAACTAGTTTTTGGACGCGTTCCCAATGGGAAACAATTCTTCCATTTCTTTTTTATTTTTGATTTTTCTCTTTGTCTTAAGTGGTTCTCGCCTGATTATCGAGTCATACTCCCAATCCCCACTTTTTTTCACTCCCCATCCCTTTCCCACCCTCCTTCCTGCCACAAAAAAATTCCCTGCAGTAAATTGAAGTAGATCAGGCGATTGATATCAAGTTTAACTAAAGAGTCGTTTTAAAGAGGGGTGACCGGAGGTGGGGGAGGGGAGGGGAATTATTGTGTACCTTAATAGAGGCACTGAGCGGAAGTAATTTGTTATTCATCATTACTTGGAAGTATAATTTGCAGTCATTTGCGCTTGCCAAATATTTAATTAATTTTATTGAGATATGCAAATATTGCCTAAATTTTTTGCTGCATACATTGTGGTTTCTATCTTTATGTGGATGAAAAATTGGCTGTAATTTTTCCTTCAGTTTTTATCTGTCGCGGTTTCTTTTTTTATCTTTGAACCACATTTTCGACTTCCTATGTTATACCTCCCCTCCCCCCTCACCTCTCCCCCATCCATGTCGTCATGATTAAATCATTTTAGGTCATGATGACGAATTAAGGGAATGAATATAAGAGAGAAGGGGGAGGGTAGTAAGGAGCTAGCTAGTTGTCTAATATTTTATGCAGCGAATGCAGTATGATGGCACAAAAAAATGTGCATACTAATTTCGACAAGTGGATGATGAATATTACGACAGAGTGCGTTGTTGTTTGTTGATGGGCGTTACTCTTGATGTCTACGTCATCCCAACTAGCAACCGAAAGTGCGAATTGTTTTTTTTTTTTGTTGGAAAACTCCCTAACTTTGTAGTTTCTCAAAGTTAAGGTTCGAGATCGGGAACTATATGAACTTTATGGAGCTGGAGCTCTTTCTAAAAACTTGGAGGGAGAGGGAAGAAAGAGGATTATAGGCGCGACTTGGATGGCTTTTTTTTCCAATTTGGGAAATTCTTTAGCCAATAGCGGGATGGGAGTAAGCAAGAGAGAAAAAGAAATTGCGCTTACTTTATGATGTGCTGATGAGTCCTGTATATATGCAAATTAATAAATGTTAGGGATGTGGAATTTATTAACGAGTTGAAAATTTTGCATTTATACTGATAGCTTTAGCAACTTGTTTTACTATATTGGGTTGTAATTGTCACGTTTCAGGCATCAGCACATCTATTTGATAGGCAGTATTCTAAAGTAGTAGCAAAATCATTTCACTCTTCATGAAGAACAATTTCATAAATTTAAGGGGAATGACTGGGGAACTTTATTAAAAGCGGGAAATTTTATTGGGAAAAAAATTACAACTGATAACGTAAAATTAGATATTATGGGTTCTTTGTTTTTACCATGTGGCGATCATCACCGTTATTCACACTTTGAATTTAGTATTAGTGAAAATGAATTCTTTTTTTTTTCTAATTTTAATTTTTTTTTCATAAATAAATTTTTCATTGGTGAGTCTCTTGGAAATTTCATTGCTTTTTATTCATTCCTTTTTTTTTTCTCGTCTTTCCTCTAAAATTATCATCTCTCTTCTTATTTGTGTTGTTATTTGATCGAAAATCTAGTGATAAATGAATGGAAGAGTTAATCGTTATAAAGTTCAAATCACGTGCATCTTTTTATACGATTAAAAATCACCTATGTTTACCTGAAACTAACTTTTATTTTTCGATGAATTTCTTTTCACTCTCATATAGAGAAACGAACTGGTCAAGCTTTACGATATCTTCGTTTTTATAAGCCCAGGGTGTTTAGCATCCAAAAAAAAAAAAATCCCCGTCATAGACTTTTTTTAAAGTATTTTTTTTTCATAATATCATATACGGAAAATTACGAATCCATTTATACGATTTTCATAGCCGTTCAGGAACATTTCGAAGTATTATATATATTGTCTTCGATTTTTGCACCTTTCGTCGTTTCAGTATCATAAACTAAATATATGAACATATAAGTAAATAAGTATTTAAACTTTATTTATGTATTTATTTATACATATAATATCACCCATTTCTTTTGACTTTTATCATTCAAAATCAGACCAGGTATGTCGTAATATCTACGAATTAAAATATGACGTCATTGATTGGTTTTTTTTTTTAAACTAAGAGCGCCGAAAGGGAAAGGAATACGAGATATAATTAACTATTGATTTCGCTGTGTGCCATTCAGTCTAGTTCAGCATAGAGATTTTTGTTTAACAGTTTGACGTCATTCGTGGTGGGTGTGTCTATATTTTCGCCGTTTTTCGTCGAGATGTTTGTTCATAGGTTTCATTGATTATTTTCGCTATTTTTAGTTTCGCTATCATTATTGCCCGCTAATCTACGTTGATAAATCTAAGGGAAAAAAGTTGGGAATTAAAATCCGCACTTAAAAGCGGTGAGATGTTGGCTTTAATTCCTATCCAATTTAGCTTTAATTTAACGCCTTTAATTTCGATCCAATTCAATACTCGTATGATATCTTTAATTCCCGTCTCTTTCCAAATGGCATGTTTATATTTTCATCGCTTTTGTTGTATTTTTGAAAGAGTGGAAGTGTATTTGATTGTTCTTTTTTTTTTCTTTTTTTTTTTATTGGAGCATATGAGTTTCTAATGTTCAGTGAATTTTTTTTAATGTTCGTATGAAAACACTGATAATATTCCTTTTAAGAGAAGATAATAAAGAGTCAATATTTTAGAAGCTAATTTTTTTTGGCGATAAAAGTTTGAAAATTTGTTTTCAAATATTTTAGCACTTAACCCATATATGTGCTTCCATTTTTGATCCATAAACTAAAGAAATAGTAGTAAATAATTTAAGGCGATAAGTTTGAAGATTTTCAGAATTGTTTATTTATGGATCTGGGTTGTGCAATTCTTTTGATTAACCTGAGGCAATTTTTATTTGCAATGTTTTTATGTGTTATGTCTAATTTTTAATTTTTTTATTTTTTGCAATGTTTAGAAAATTTTCTCGAAAAAATAGCGTTAGGTGATTAGAATATCAACAAAGAGTAATAGGTGTATTCACCACATAAATATGTCTAGGTATCCGGCCGACGAAAAACATCTACGAGGAGCAACGATATTTATGTGTGGGAGTGGGTAGGATTCTTTTTGGTTGTTCGTGTTGTTGTTTCTTTTTTCTTTTTTTCACTTTCGAAGAGCCTGCTGATCGAAAAACAGGTTCACGTCGCATTTAGATGACGTCGTATATGGCGTAACTTCATGACGAAACACATGCATCTAGACGTTCATATTGCTTCCTGACACCTACTAGGGACCACCTTGTATGATTATGGAATAGAGGTAGTGAGTGAGACTGCCGGGAAAGTGAGAGAAAGCGAGTCGACAGAGAAAGCTGTCACGTCAAGAGTTGTTTTGCAAGCGTGAACCTATGGATTGTCAGAGCGAAGACTGCAGAGTGTCTCGATGTTTTTATTAGATGGAAAGAGAGAGTAGATGAGAGAGAAGCCAAAGCCATTGAAAATCTTTTGTGCAAGATGGAAGGTAAATTTAAAATAATATGGCTTTGAACATCACAAGAAAGGGCAGACATTAAAGGAAGTTTCTAGATTTGTGAGCAGACAGAATTGGTGTTGAGGAGAAGATAAGAGAGCAGTAGTAGATCGGTTGGGAGTGTAAAACAAATTCATTGCTGCCCATTACTGCAATACACAAGAGCCAATGGGGGATAACCCAGACGACATACGTAACAGGCATGCATTCATAATAAAAGAGTATATGAAAAGAGGGGGGTGAGCACGAAAGAAGACGAAAAGATAGATGACGGCAGTGCATTATTGGGAAGTGATAGAGCGTCATGCGTTAAACCTGCCAGCTTGAAGGGCTGACATGGTGATGCGATGTGAAGGTTGCATATGACAGAGGTAGTTTGATTGCTTGAGTTGCTTCATTGGCTAGCTTATTGCCACACGTCTGGCTAGAGCTACGTTCATGGGAGCACAATGAAAGAAGCTGTGCTCTATTCAGATGCGATTGTGTGGCTACGAAATTTTGAACTTGAGGTATGCGATAGTTTCCGGTTGCTATGATTGTTGTCATTTTGGGATACAAATATGATGGACATTTTATTTGGATATTCCCACTCCCTTCTCCCCTCCTTTCCTCTCTCTTTCCTCCCTTCTTTCCTCGTCATCCCTATCCCTTTGCCTCTGCTCTTGAGGGCTCTTTGTTCAATATCTTGCTAAATTTGCATTGAGCCTTAAGAGTGCTGTTGAATAAATTCATGAACTGGTAATTGAGGTAAAAAAGGTTTAGCTATGAAATCAGTTATATGTTACAGGATTACCTAGAAGAAAAGGTTGAGGATTACATTACCCGAAATTTTGCTGACAGTGTTTCAGCAGGTTTTTTTTTTACTTCTGATTTGACTTCCAGGTATACGTCGCAGAGGTTATGCTATTGCGTATATACATCAGAATTTCCTTTCCTTCATTACTTGATTGTTTCAGTAATGAAACTTTGAAACGTTTTTCTCAAACTGGAACTTCGAACAATTTTTCTGAAATTATTTGAAGGAATCGGCAATTGGAGTCTCTATGTGGGTGTATACTACATCTTCATTTAGGTTTTATTGTCTACATAAGGTTTTATTGTCTACATAAGGTTTTATCGTCTACATACTAAATGATGAGGCACCTAATTACGCCTAATAAGTTTTGAACAAAAGGGATATAGCTGTTTGATTTACTCAACGGTATAATCGATGTTCGCACAGGTGTGAGTATGAGTCTTTTCACATCTTTTCAATTGTTGTTGTATTCGTTTATGATTTAAAGAAAACTGCATAGTTATTATATACTTTTATAGCGCAATCTATCATCGACCATTTCTTGATATTGTTGTCGTCGTCGATGAATATCTGTCGTTTGATAACTCTTTGATAGAATAACGTTGCTACTAAAATATTCAGTTTATCGTTTTGCCACTTCGATTTGTCTTTGTGGAATATTTTTACAATCAGCTTTATTAGTTTATAGTTTGAACTTACTCATATTTAAATTACTTACATTTAATTTACAACTTAATAATATTGAGGTAATTGTACCTATATTTATAACTTAGTAATATTGAGGTGATTGTACATATGTTTTCCACTTTGACCTATTAAATTTTTAATTCAGATTAATTATCTTAGTATTTATCAACTGTCAGCATTATAAAATCTAGCAAAAAAATTGGTTGTAGAATGATTCTGAAAGACTTGGAAACTGTCGATAAGCAACTCAAGAAGGATCCAGACGAACCGAACGCATCACCGATTATCGTCCAAATATCCGCACAACAACCACAGCCGAGCAACACACCACATCGTAAGTTATAGCATTCTCTTTCGATCGATTTCAAATGTTATTTTTGAGTGAATTTTTTGTTTACGAGAGCTTTCAAGAATTTGTTGCTATTCAAGGGTACTGAGGCTTTGGTCATACGATATAGTCAGATCCATGGTAGTGGAGAAAATGGAAACGTTTTGGATGGTGGAATGTTGTTGGTCTTGTACCCTATACGACTGAATATTTCGAATATTAGAGAAGCATATTTTCTTTAATGATGGGTACCGTAGTTTTTTGTTTATAAGCCCTCCCCGAAAAGTATCTTCAGCGGAAAATCGTGAGTGATGGTCAGCAAATTTGGGATGCTAGAAGAGATTCTGTTTGCATTTGAAAATAGAGATTCTTTTGGGTACATTTCATTTCTCTTTCTTATCACTAATGTTTCCTCAGCTACGACCCCATTGCATTTTCCGCCAAATTTTTGCGAACTTCGTAAGTTTATCCATGTCGTTTTCAACAAATGTTTTTTTTCTTGAAAGTTGCGAATGCTATAAGCCCGGAGATTCTATGGCAAAAAAATATTGTTGTGATATTCATCGCTCTTAATTATTCCGGTCGGTGAATGCAATTACCTGAAGCGGTTGTTTTTTTTTCATGATTAAAATATTTTGCATTTATTTATTTATTTATTTATTTTGCAGCAACAGTGCCGACAAATCAAATGGCTGAACAACGCTCACTTCCATCACGTCTCGATCATCCCTCCTATATTGCTCCATCAGGTCAGTCTTATCTACCTTAACACTAGATTTATATTAGGGCTGCAAAGGATTTTATGAGCTTTAATGTTCACAGAACAAAACTTATACAATCGGGCGCTTCGGAGTAAGGAAAAATCGCGAAGTAGGGAATCTGAAATAAAAATTAAGAAGGAAAGTGTTTAAAAAATATTTTATTATAACTTTTTAATCCTTTCATATGACAATAATCTTATATTCAGAGAAAAAGGTGAAGTTAGTATTCAAATGTATATTGAAAATCAATCGATTGTAATACGGAATCGACTATTTTTCTTTTTTTTTCAATTGCGTAATTATATTTATCATTTCCTTTTCTTTTTTTTCGGATTTTTCATTTGCATCATTTTAATATTTTTTGAGCATAAATTTATGAACCTTACTGTAAGGGTCATCTTTCTATGGCTTGTCTAGGCGTTAGGTTTCCTGGAGGATCTTCGTCCTCTTTCAAGGTGCGGTCAGGTTAATTGTGAGAGGCATAGATATAAAGACGAACAGTTTCGAACACTTTACAATAAGGTGACAAACAGGAAGGGACACTAGAATAGCTGCAGTCGCCGGTATGGCCCATAGTGGCACTGCGAACTCCACTCGGCCTTACGAAGAATCTAGAAGCTAGAATAGCCCAGCGTGGGGTTCACACCGCGATTACGGGGTCGTGCCAACGATTGAAGCAGTCTTGGTATTCCTTCTTATTTGTAAGGTTATTGTACAGGTGTAGTAAACTGTTCAGCCTTATACCTGTGTCGTTTCGCAGTTTACTTGATCACACCACCAAGAGGTTGCAGCTCTTCAAGAAGACCTGGACGATTAGAAGAGCCAAGGAGATGTGGGGAATAATTGAAGTTAACGATCGGTCGAACAGGTTCAAATATGTTGGAAAGTGGAGGATTATAATTGTTATTAGAGATAGGGGCTTGGCAGTTCCTCTGATGGGTTGGGTAGGTAGCATGTAGTTATTTAGGTGTTAGTTGTACCTTCCGTTATTTTGGTACTTCAGGCAGTTTTGCATTTCAGGTGTACCGAATTTAAACGTGCAATCGAACGGTGAGGTGACGCTGAATCCATTGTCGGGGATGCACAATGTTGGACCGGCTACTATGATTGGACAGTATTCACCTGCGAGTGTCGCCGCCGCTGCAGCAGCTGCAGCAGCAGCCTCGAGGGGTGCTTCTACACCCAAACAGGTACTCAATCTTTTATGTAACATCTGAAGGGATTAGGTCATTGTGTGAGGATCCCGCCAATGATTCGATGATGTTTTTCGTGAACTATAATATTGCTTGAATTTCTTCAACGACTTATTCATCAAAAAATTATTCATCAAAAAAATGTCAGTCATTAGTTTTTTGGGGTTTTCTTTTTTTTGGAGGAAAACATTTCCTCGGCCATGGATTTTTCTCGATCTTTTCTAAAACTTTGGCATCTTCGAGGGCTGTTTCGATATTCCAACGCTGCCTATCCTTCTATAATCGTGAAATTGCTCTACGCAAAGTTACCTCATCCAGGATTGTTTGTGTTTACGCCTCGAGCAGATCACTTATGAGGTATATCTGTGGTTGTTTGGCGTTTCCTCTATTTTCTGACTTTTTAGCCGTTTCCCTATCGGCGATTAATTCGGATGCTCGGTCGTTTCGGTGTTTGCCAATGTTACTTATATTTTTTAACCGTCTTATTTTTAAAGAGTTTAAGCAATCCGTCGTTCCACTTTTCAAAAAGATTTAATTTACGATTTTGTTGACTAGACTGGATAGGTCCGCGCTAGTTGGGATGGTATGTATCTTTTTTGTTTGTGTCACAGATCGACTCCCGTCTTCAAAGTGTGGCGTTGGCACTCTCGCTGTTCTGGTTCTACGTATGCATTGCTAATTTAAAAAATTAATTCACGGTTTGAATAGGAGTGTTTTCGTTCCTGTTGATATCAACCACCTCCCCTGCCCCCCACCTTACTCCTCTCCCCCCATTCTTCGTTTCATTTTCGACGAATTGTTGTCCTTTATTTTAGGCATCAAATTTTTGCTGACTTTGCAGCTAAGATGTTGTCCCGTCTTGGGAAATTGCGTTCACCTACACAGGCATCTTAAAGCAATCCGTCGTTCCACTTTTCAAAAAGATTTAATTTACGATTTTGTTGACTAGACTGGATAGGTCCGCGCTAGTTGGGATGGTATGTATCTTTTTTGTTTGTGTCACAGATCGACTCCCGTCTTCAAAGTGTGGCGTTGGCACTCTCGCTGTTCTGGTTCTACGTATGCATTGCTAATTTAAAAAATTAATTCACGGTTTGAATAGGAGTGTTTTCGTTCCTGTTGATATCAACCACCTCCCCTGCCCCCCACCTTACTCCTCTCCCCCCATTCTTCGTTTCATTTTCGACGAATTGTTGTCCTTTATTTTAGGCATCAAATTTTTGCTGACTTTGCAGCTAAGATGTTGTCCCGTCTTGGGAAATTGCGTTCACCTACACAGGCATCTTCCTCTTGTTTTACCTCATTTTATTTCCTAACGATCGCCACTCCTAGGCAATTTGCGTGACTATCGCTGTCGTTGTATTTGATGCGACTAATTACCGTTTTGCGAATTTATGCGTCGATCTTTAATGGATCTTCATGGCCCACTGTTTTGCTCCAATCATGGCCCAAAAGTTCCTATGGGAGTGATGAATGGGTGCCCGTGTGTTGCTATTTTCAGCACTTAGTATCAAGTTTGGGAATCAGTGGAAGTGTCGCATATCCAAAGCCTTACCAACTTCTTCACACCAAGCAACAGTGGCGTTCGGCATTGTAAATTCGTGAGTAATATGGAAGCAGCTACCAAGGAGTAACAGTTTCAGGAATTGGGTCCCACAGCAGGTCCGTCATCGGGCTCTGTTGGTGGTATGCTGCCTTTGAATGCGGACGTACTTGGTTTGAAGACGATGGGTGGTGATGGGCAAACGTTTGCGACTGGCAATCATGGAATGTCACCAGGTATTTTAATATTTCCCAGCAGTTACACCTCACTCACCTTTTATTGAAAAGATTTTCCTCCAGAATATAATCGAGTATGCAGTTAATGTTTTTATTTTACGCTTTTCCTATAATCGGCAAGTTTGTTAATTGGAAGCCATCTGGCACTTGGATGATATGCGTTTTCGAGTTAAGTAAGAACGTGGAGCTAAAGTGGGAGATTGGGGTTGGGGAGAGGAGGGGAGGAGAGTGGGATGGAAATGAGAAATACTCGAAGTTTGGACTAGTCAGTAGCCATTTTTTATTATTGTTATTCGTTGCTGCGGACATTGAATATCAGTTTCTTCCACTGTTTCATTGAATTGTCTCCTTCATAACTTCTCTGTGGATCAGTTCATAGGTGATGAAGTGAAATATCTCCATTCTGAGTGTTTCTGCTAAGACTAATATCGGCAAAGTGAATATTTCTATCGAAGCTATTAAAAGTGAAAAGAAAATTTAATGATTTTCTTATCACTGGAATAACTATTGAACGATTTTCTTATCACTGGCATAAGCTGTTGAATGTAGTGTCTGAAGTAGCATTTCGATGTGCCGCACTTGTGTGTTTGTGGACTAAAAAACTGTGAGGGTGGTTTTTGATTTCGAATAGAAGTAGAATTTTTACAACAACAAAAAAAAAAATCATTTGGTTAAGAATTTGAGAGTTTAAGAAAAATTTTTATGCATTTTTATATTCATTCAATCAGCATATAATTATTTACTTACTTAGAAGTAATAAGTCATCATATACAGGTCACCCCTGTTACTGGAAAAAAATATTAATATATTTATATTTATATTTATAATAGAAAACATTGGCTCTGTTGACAGTTATTTGGACTTTTTTAAAATTTTTATTTGAGGATATTTCTAGTTTTTTTCTTGAATTTTTTCCCCGTAGATTAGGATTTGAGTAAGGTTCGTGTTTATATGTGTGAATATTTTTGAGAATGGCAGCCGGGAATGATGTCAGGCTATAATTCTTCACCATCACCGTTAGGGATGGCGGGCGCAAGTCGGAATACAGCCGACAACGATGATAGCACTCGAAAAAGGCAGGTTCGACTCCTCAAAAATAGGCGAGTTTCTTATTGCTTTGAAATGTCGGCTCACTTTTTTTTTATTCAATTCGGAATTATAAAAATACGAGATATATTTTTCTTTAGAATAGTTGTTCCAATGGTAGATCTTTTTTTTTTGAAAGATTTTTTGTGCGTAGTGATATTCCATTCGGGCCTCAAGGAGATGGCGTCTCTGGCTTCGAGAGTCAGCACCGTTAAACTTTTTAGCACTAGCAATAAGGTTTGACTACAGATTTGTGCCGTTTGTATTACTAGTACGCGTCTTTGGTGGATGAGCTAGTTTTCTTTGGTAATACGTGACATGTGGATTTATGCGAAGAATTTTCAAGGCACAATTTTCGTTTGTTAATGTTGGTTTATTGATTTAGAGCAACCGAATGGCTTACCTTGGCTTATATGCGACGATAGTTTACATTATCAGTAAGTAAATAAAGCGTCTGAATTAATTTGCATAAATAAATAAATGAGTGAATAATAGTACAGCACAGTAGCGACTTACCCAACTTTATGTTTTTTTGAAAAATTCAATGGTTTTTTTTTGCGGTGTATTTGATTGCAAAGCTGGATGAGCGAATACTGAAATAAATTTATTTCAGAGAGGCGGCGAAAGAATGCAGGCGGAAGAAGAAAGAATATGTGAAATGTCTCGAAAATCGAGTAGCCGTATTGGAGAATCAAAATAAAGCATTAATCGAAGAATTAAAAACTCTAAAAGAGCTCTATTGCAGGAAGGAAAAGACTGAATTATGAGATCACACTTCGAGTGGTAACACCAAATGTGCTGCCATTCAGGGAATCTAATCATGTTTCTTTTGCCATATAGTTTTTATTCTATCTCGAGGGCATATTTCCAAATGAAATTTTCTTTCAAGAGTGATTGATAACGATTTTTGATAAGTGATAATGGGATTGTTGATATGCAAAAATCACCGTAAATATGCAAAAATCATCGTACTTTTATCAGTGATTGATAGAGAACGAATTTGCATTCGTTCGACGTGGTGTTATTATTATTCGTGAGTTTCTAGCGAATAGCAATGGTCAATAACTTCAGGACTACAATTTTTTTTTTTGCTCTTTTCAGTCGCATTTGTGTTAACATAAAAATTGTTTTTAAGTACTTTTTTGTATTATTGAATATGTAATAATGAAGGTTACATGAAATTAAAAGAGGAGAGTGTTCCAAAATCATTGATGTGAAAAGAATGGCGGAAGGGTTTATAGATGTTGACAAAGAAAAAGGTAGAGGGATGGCGTAGTGTTCGTGCTGTGTTACATTACTTTTGTTGTGTAATGTGATGCTTTGCGCTTAACTCTTTGTACGGCATTTGATTATTCTCTATACTTTTTGCTATAGGTGATCGCTTCAAGCTTGCCAGTTTTATAGTTTCTCTTCAATATTTTGAAGATTTATAGAAAGGGTTAATGAATGGCGTATTCCTATTGTTTTTCAATTAATTAAGATTAATTTTTTTATGAGTTATCATTATTTTTGGGAATATTGCGAGTTACTGATTATCAATAATATAAAAGGATAAATTTCGAATTTAAACCTGAATGAGCAAGACTAGGTTTTTTTTTTTTAAATTAGGATGATATAAATCCACAATGATATTTTAGAGCATATTTTATCACTTTCCATTAGCTGAAAAAAAAAGACATTAAGTTTTGATGTTCAACAGATAGAGAAAAACTGATAGTTGAGGCATCGCTTTAGGAAGAAGATAACATAAGATTTATTCTACAAATTACCGTTATGCAAATTAAGGTGGTTTTTTGAGACTTTTTTTCTGTGAATTTTTGAGAAAAAAATTCAGCTAAAGTAGGATGTAATTATGGGCAAATTGTTTTACTATCTCTTTTTTCGTTTTTTTCTCTTTTATTTTTTTTCGATCGGAATCATAGTTGAATGATTTTCCATATTGCCAGCATATAACCCATCGTTACCTCGGATGTTAACGTTTTTTTGCTTTTTCCTGAGCGCACGTTCTTCAAGCACTCTTAATGCGACAATTACTTTGCAAATTTCCACTGGCTCAGTTTATTGTAATTATTGATAAAAAGTCAACTTTGAATAGTTGAATTCTAATTAAGTGTAGATCAAAGTGATGAAGAGATTTTTTTTTTTTTTGAGGTATCCTATTGAAGAATTTCATATCGTAAACTATATGGGCTTTTAAACAAGGTCGGACGGATTACGGTGTCGAAAATTTTTCATCGGTACGGTAGATGCATGGGTGGGTAATTTTGTTTTTTTATTTTTGTTTCAAATGAAGCGCTGTGCTCATGTTGTTTAATTGGTTTTTTTTTTGCACATTATTATCAGAGTTTAGGTGTTTAACGTAGTATGCGAAATACTGTATTGTTAGATATGAGTAGCTGTTTTTTTTTTTCTCTTTTCATTTAGTGGCTAATTTTGCAGTCATCGATCGTTTTTGCTGCACAAACTCCCAGACTTTTTTTTTGAGGGGCAACCGGGTGCAAATTATTGAGGTGGTATTTATCAGTATTTTAATTTAGTTATATCTTTGATCGTTTTTTTTTTCGAGAGATTTCATTCATGGACGTTTGCGATTGTAACGTGAAATTTGCTTGCTGCGGAACTTCTTTACTGTTAACAATTATAGGTGAGATTTAAGTTGTGCCTGTAAGTAAATTTATTGGACCTGATGTTTTCGTATATATGAGAATGAAGATGTTTATTAGGTTAGCGGTAGCACTTCGTTACTTGAGGAAGAAAAGGTACGAGGGAAAAGGGTGGATGGAGAGGCAGCGATTTGGGAGTCTGTGCGGATGCTTTGCTTTTCAAAAATGCTTTTTTATTGCTTGTTTGTTTTTTAATAATATTTAGAAGCGATATTTATCTATCGAATGGAATATCAAAGCGTTCTGTTCAGTGTTTTCTGGTCATTTTGCACCGATGTTGCGCTATCATATCATTGATTTATTTTTTTAAAATTTAAAAAAGAAAAAAAATTTTTCTTTTAATATGAATATAGATTTGTTGTATTGTTTATTTACAATATAATTCATTTTGTGTGTATCATTGGCTTTTTCTTTTTCTTTTCTTTTCTTTTCTTTTTTTTTTCACAATTGTGATATAATTCGAAAGATTATTGCATATATGGATTATGTATTAATGAAAAATTTATTAATTCAATCACTACTTTGCGGAATGTGAATAAAATTCAGTGTTTTCTT
>QEWY01000477.1:232811-253992 GCA_006503575.1 Baylisascaris schroederi
TAGAGTCGTCGACTTGTATTGCCTTCATTTACTGCTGCATCTCCCTTATATTATTGAAGAGTAACGTGTTACCTGTAAATTATTTCACCTATTATTGATATTTTTAAATACTTTTGGTTTTTTTTTTTCAAATTAAATTTCGGCGGTCTTTAGCACATATATTTATCATTCTTTGTAGTGCATCCTGATTTGCGATCGTCTCATAGAGGTTTTTTTCTATTTTTATTATGTGTTATTTATCAATTTTTGTGAATTTAATTTTTTTTTTTCTGGTAGATCTTATTGTCGGTCTTATCGGTTTTCTTTTACCACTAGCAACAACTAACTTGACCCTTTCTTGGATTAAACCTACTACCGATTATGACCAGGATCAAGGTTTAATCCACTCCATAACCGTATGAAGTTGTCCCAGTGGGATTTATCACCAGGAGGAACCAGAACATGGTTTGATTCGTCGTGCGTAACTCAAATGTTATTGATGATTGCTGTCTTTTAAGGCCCTTACTCAAACGGTAATCGCGATGACCGATTCAAAGTATTTTACAACAACAAAGAAAGGTTTTTCATTTTTATACAATTTTATTTATTTATATTTTATTTCATTCATTTTTTGTTTTATGTATTTTTTATGTATCTATTTTAATTTCTGAAAACAAATGAAGGAGGCCGGGAATGCTTCCAGAAAAAGGAATGGTAATCGCTGAATCTACGGTATTAAATTGCTAGAGATTTAAGTTTCTTTTTGCGGTACTATATTTTTGAAGCGTTGAGTTGTGCTACCATAATAAAATAGCCACATTTCCGGTTTTTTAAACCAGATTTTTTTCCAAAACCATTAGAAGTTAGTAGCGCTATACGATGGTTTAGAACCATAAAATTAAATCTTCTGGTAAAATTAAAGAAAAAAAATAAGTATTTAGCCACTAATTATGAGTGAAAGTTGAAAGCGAATATTAGAAAAGAGAATTTAATATTCGATGAGTGAGGTGCTTGATACTAATTGTTGTGTTTTTTCTCAACCATCGAGGTTTTATTTTTTAAAGTAATAGGCAACAATTTAAATAGGTAGGTATTTTTGTTGTTTTTTGTTTATGTAAGGGAAAATTACGAAATAGTTATAAATCGGTAAAGTTCACCTCACACCTGTATATTATTGAGGGTTTCACCTCACACCTGTATATTATTGAGGGTATTACCGCATTCTTCTTTAGTGGCTAAAGCGTCTATGAAACGTACTCTCACAATGCGAAGCTAAACGTTTCACTTTCTGAAAAGTAGTAAATTACCAACCGTTTTACTTACAACACCTGAAATGCTTTATTCTTATTTAGGTGAAATATTCGAGTTGAAAAATGAGTTGAATTCGGATAAGAAAGAGAAGAAAAGGGAAGCCGTCAAGAAGGTTATTGCCAGTATGACTGTCGGCAAAGATGTCAGGTTCGTTCGTCAATCATTTTTCCAATATTAATGAATTCGTTGTTGTGTTTATGCGCAGATTCTGTGTCAGATACAGTCATAGTCGAATCACATAACGATATTTATTCCATAGTAAAGGGATTTCTTGAGGGGAATATTTGTGAAATTAATTGAAGAAGGAATATGGCGATAGGTTTATTTGGTGATATCCAACAACGATCCTTCCAATGATCTGATTACCATATACTCGGAAGCAGTTTTGTATTATCATTTGAATTCTATTAATTGCCTAGTTATTTACCTCAATTGAATCATTTTGAATTATGTATGCAAATATTCTACATTTTATCTTGGTATTAATTATGATTTTTTATTTATTTATTTTTTTTTTTGTAACGATTGGGAATAAAGGGTAAATTGGGAAGTGAATCGATAGCCGATTTTATGGTAATGTCAACTAAATCTAATGATCAACTATTTTTATGAAATATGATTGATCATGTATTTTTAGTATTTACTGTTTTTGCGCAACCTAATACTTAAATGTTTTGAATACTTAAATATGTAAATACTATACTTGAGTGCTGAAATATTTAAATGATTTCAGTGCACTATTTCCGGATGTGGTTAATTGTATGCAAACGGATAATGTCGAATTGAAGAAATTAGTTTATCTTTATTTGATGAACTATGCAAAAAGTCAACCTGATTTAGCAATTATGGCTGTGAATACATTCGTCAAGGTTTCATTTGAAAGTTTTTTTAGAAATTTTCGGAAGACACGCATTCATATGGATTTATTTTTTTCATCTTCCGGAAACACATTAGTAGTTTCCGGGGATTTTCTGGAAATACAGATAGATTCTTTTTCCTATGCTACGTTAACTGCATTTTCAATATTATTTATAATATTTGCAACTATAAATATTGCTATCGTCTTGCATCAATGAGAAGGATGATACTGTATGGCCTCGGTCTGAAATATTTCCCCGAACAGTGAGATTAACTCCTGCCTATTCCCACTGAGGAAATTTCCTTTACAGATATTTTCCTACTTTTTCAAAATTTTTTATTTAAATTCAGCAAAACCATCGGATACGTTCATTTGTATAATTATTCATAGATTTGCTTCTTAAATATTGAAGTTGAATTATTGCTTATAATATGTGTGTAATGCTTACGAGTTTTATAATTTTATTCTCCTCAGGTGATGCATTATAAGGTTTTGGTATTCTTACAAATGATTTACTTCTAATGATGGATCGATAAGCTAACACTATCTTTACACATGATCTACTTGACCTTGAGGTCAGTAGTATGTTAGTATGAGACAATATCATAAATAAAACTTTTTTTTCCGCTTTGAAAACAGCGTTGAAGAGTCGTCTTAATGACATCCTTGGTGCTTTCGCTACTGAAGAACATCGTAGTCATATTCAACTAGAGTCGTCGACTTGTATTGCCTTCATTTACTGCTGCATCTCCCTTATATTATTGAAGAGTAACGTGTTACCTGTAAATTATTTCACCTATTATTGATATTTTTAAATACTTTTGGTTTTTTTTTTTCAAATTAAATTTCGGCGGTCTTTAGCACATATATTTATCATTCTTTGTAGTGCATCCTGATTTGCGATCGTCTCATAGAGGTTTTTTTCTATTTTTATTATGTGTTATTTATCAATTTTTGTGAATTTAATTTTTTTTTTCTGGTAGATCTTATTGTTGGTCTTATCGGTTTTCTTTTACCACTAGCAACAACTAACTTGACCCTTTCTTGGATTAAACCTACTACCGATTATGACCAGGATCAAGGTTTAATCCACTCCATAACCGTATGAAGTTGTCCCAGTGGGATTTATCACTAGGAGGAACCAGAACATGGTTTGATTCGTCGTGCGTAACTCAAATGTTATTGATGATTGCTGTCTTTTAAGGCCTTTACTCAAACGGTAATCGCGATGACCGATTCAAAGTATTTTACAACAACAAAAAAAGGTTTTTCATTTTTATACAATTTTATTTATTTATATTCTATTTTATGTATTTTTAATGTATCTCTTCTAATTTATGGAAGCAAATGAAGGAGGCCGGGAATGCTTCCAAAAAAAGGAATGGTAATCGCTGAATCTACGGTATTAAATTTTTGTTATTTGAACATAATTTTTGTCATCGATTTTTTTATATTATTGCCTGATTCATTCGATAGATCAACGGGTTTAAAAGTGAACATAATAAAAGTAGAGTAGCATCATTTAGATAGAGATAAATCTGTTAGGTTTGGAAAATTTTAAATATTAATTTTATATTAGTGGAATTATAATTTGTATGCCATACTGTTGATATTCACATTCGCTTTTCTATCACTATTGGTCCACCCTAACGATTGTAGTAATATAGTGCTCTAGAATCTGACACCAGCTGTCAATAGTATTTACATATTTCCACATTTACATATTTCCACAAGTTTTTTTCCTTTTTTCTTTCTTTTTACTAAAAATAAAGATAAACTAATTACTATTTATATCGCAAACTATTTGCTTTTTTTCTTCGTAAATCACTTAAAACGTTGGACGTTTTTAAAGAATGTATAGAATTTTTAATAACTAGAGTTCTGAAGTGGTTCATTCACAAGCTGAAGGATGCTTCTCTTAGAGATTAGTGTTGCTGAAATGTGAAGCGAAGAGGGGATCACTGACGGGGAACGGTGGTAGGTCTATAATGAGGGAAAAAGTAGTTTAGTATGGACAACTAACTATTAGACTGCTAGTTTCGTTGACGTTTGACTACATTCTTGCAGGTGTTGGCTTCGTTCACGATGCATTATCATCGTTGTTGAAGCTGTTACCTCCCCATCTCCCCCCTCCTCCCCCCTCCCACCTCCTCCTTTATTTTGTTTTTACCTTTATTCAGTGCAAGCCAAATAAAGATAATGTGAACGGATGAGTTTTTTTGCAGGATTGTGAAGACCCGAATCCACTAATTCGTGCTTTAGCAGTTAGAACGATGGGATGCATCCGCGTCGATAAGGTTGGCTAAATATGATTGTTTAAATTTGGTTGTTAAATTTTTGAATAAAATTATAAAAAATTCAAAATTCAACGCATCGTTTGGCAAATTGCCTTCCACTCTCGGGGATGTATGCACCCAGGTATTTGCTTCCCATTGGAGAAAAGAGGGGATCTGGAAGTTAATAATATGCGGGGTAGATACTATCTAAGAAATTGGATAGATTACGACGACGAGATATTTCAAGATTGAAGATAATTGGTTTTGTTTATTTATTTTTTAAGCAACGGAGCTGAGTTGATCAAAAGTTCGATGCATTTGTTTACGATCAAGAATTTACCAAAAGATGGAGTTTCTATTTCCTAAGAATTATTCGAATTTCTGGGTCTTTTTTCGATAGATGACAATTTTTTAAAGCGATGATAGAGTGGCGTAATGTTTCGGAGTTTATGTTAATTCTTAGAGATATTTGATGATGAATTGATAACGATTGATCGTTGAAATGTTTTTATGCTAATTTATGCTCAAGTTGCATGCTCAATTTTTTAATATGCAAATTTTATAATTTCATTAATGGTTCTTATTACAGATAACGGAATATCTATGTGAGCCATTACGTAAATGTATGAAAGATGAAGATCCATATGTGAGGAAGACGGCAGCGGTATGCGTCGCTAAACTACATGATATTAATGCATCGTTGGTTGAGGATCAAGGTTTTGTGGAGCTACTGAATGATCTTCTAAGCGATTCGAACCCTATGGTAGTTTTGTTTGTATTCTTTGAATTTGTTTTATATATTACTTTCTGGATGTTTTTAATAATGAGCCCGTGATATTGGGGTAGTGGTTAAGTTATATCACTTTGGTGATATTATCAGTCCATACGGATGTTATTTCACCCTTAAGTATGGAAATAGTAATGATGATTTTCTGACTGGGCTATTGTTTTGACATATCAAAGATTATATATTTAAGGATCTTAAAATGAGGCAGTTTGTCAGCGGTTTTAGATTAGAGCTTTTTCCTTGTGAGTAGAGGCGAAAACCAGCAAGGAACTTTGCCAAGTTGGAATTTTTTTAAAATAAATATTCTTAATACACCTTGCAAAACCTATTGTATATGAAGAAATAAATTTTTTAATTGATGTAGGTGGTGGCGAATGCGGTCGCTGCACTAACGGAAATAAATGAAACACGACCACTGATCGAAATCAATTCGCAGACGATCAATAAGTTGTTGACAGCGTTGAATGAGTGTACAGAATGGGGTCAAGTATTCATCTTAGATGCGCTTGCATCCTATCAACCGAAAGATGAGCGCGAAGCACAAAAGTGAGTCAAACTTAATGTTGATAACGTAGGCTCATTTGAATGGGAATATGAGACAACGAAGTCGAACTAGTAAATTGGTCAGCCATATGCAAATTCTGGGAGTATCGATAAGGAAAAATATTATAGTAAAGAGTAAAGGGTTACTGAGATGCTATCTTAGAGACAGATAGAGGTAGACGGGTAGCTTTTCAGAGATTTTTTTTTTGCATTTTGCATTTTGAACGAAATGTTTCTATTGCAGATGATTTTTTTCATTTGCAAAAATCTTCATAGCTGATTGAAGATCGTTTATGCAATGGAATTGTTTTTTACAGTATATGCGAGCGTATCAGCCCACGTCTAGCTCATGCGAACGCTGCGGTCGTTCTATCGACAGTGAAAGTATTAATGAAATTAGTGGAGATGTTACCTGAGAGTTCAGAATTTATTGGTCAACTCACAAAGAAGCTTGCTCCACCGATGGTCACTCTACTTTCGGCTGAACCTGAGATACAATACGTAGCCCTCCGGAATATCAATCTCATTGTACAAAAGAGGTTTGTTTTCTGTGCTGTGTAGAGCAGCTAGCCGGAGGGGGGATGGGAAGGGTTTGCTGGTTGCAGTGACCAATGCCGTGTGCCTATCAGTTTTTCGAATTACCATAAATTCGTAACTCACGTGGATCCCTTACGTAACTCCCCTTTTGGCCGCATTTAATGGAGTGTAATCTAAAGCTAAAAGTCTAGCGGTTGCACACTCGTTTGACACAGATTCTTTGGTGGAGCCGATCTTCTTCGTTAGAAGCTGATCAGGAAAACATAATTTTTTATATATTGCTGAGAGGTTCATCTTAGTTTTATTTAATTGCTTGTTTAGTCGATAGCTGAGTCTGTCGATTGCTGAGGATTCGTTCGGTGGGAAGAGGGAAGATGGAGCTCTTTCCGGTTCGATTTTCTATGAACATTTGTTTCCAGACCGGAGATTCTGAAGCAGGAGATGAAGGTTTTCTTCGTGAAATATAATGATCCAATCTATGTGAAGATGGAAAAATTGGACATTATGATTCGACTCGCACAACAAAGTAACATCTCACAAGTTCTTAGCGAACTCAAAGAGTAAGTTGTTTATTTGTTTGATTATCGCTCTTCACTAATTCACTTAGTCAATTTTCTGCGTTGTTTTATATTTGCTTATTCTTAGTTTCATTTGGGTATTTTGTTTTTCGAGACTTCAGCTGTGTAGTGCTTTGGATGAAATTTAGCCGTCGCTTTACCTACCAGCTGTTTGTTTGACTCACGTGCTGATATTGCCATTTTTTCAACGATTTGGTATGCAACGGGATTTAGAATCGGGTTTAAATCCGATTCTAGCTCTGGTTATGAATAGAACCAAGTTAACCTAGGCCTACCACCCCCCTCCCACCTCCTCCCCCCCCCACCTTTCCCCCTTCACCGCGATAATGTGGATCGATTGAAGGTACGCGACTGAAGTGGATGTCGATTTCGTGCGGAAAGCAGTTCGGGCAATTGGTCGATGTGCAATAAAGGTGGAGCAAAGTGCTGAACGTTGTGTAAGCACGTTGTTGGACTTGATCCAGACCAAAGTGAATTACGTCGTTCAGGAGGCCGTCGTTGTTATCAAGGTGTGATGTTTTGCTAGTTAAGTTCACCTGTATTTTATTTGAAGCGGACTAATTAAGTTTTGAGGCGCTATTTCTAACTTCATAATAGAAATTTTATGCCTTTAGTTTGGTTTGAATCAATTTGCTCACGTGTAAATTATTCCTACAAGCGCGTTTATGTTTTGGTCGGAGATCTATTTTGGCTAGATCGGGCAGTCGTGAATTGTTCTTACTTGTATAAGTTTTCGTAGATAGGTAATCAGAAGTGGTTTCCCAGGTAACAGTTTCTTTCCCAGGTAACAGTTTCTTTCCCAGAATACTGACCAGTATTGCTGATATTAATAGATTTGATAGTAAGAAATGGATAGGATATAAAATTCCTTTTTTTTATCTCGATGCTTTACATTATTTGCTTCATCAATTAAAGCTATTAAGGAGCAGAAGATAAGGCGAGCTGCTGCGAAAATATTCTCTTGTAGCGAACTATTAGATAGATAATACCTTCTTTATTGAAAATTAAAACTAATAACTAGGCTATCATATCAATTCCTTTGCAAGTATAATTTATTCCACTTTTCTATTATTTCATTTTATTTTTATTTTCATCGTTTCTCATCAAATCCGATTGCTTACTTTTGACAATATATTACAATATAAGTTATTACTTTAGATAAATCGTTGACTGCAAAAAATGTGATGGTTGCAATATAATTGTGCACCTTTCTCGAGGAAGAGTTGGCGATGGGTTATTGAGAAAATTTGTGTATAAAATTATGCTGGAGTTTTTGATATTTCCGTTTTCTAAGAAAGGATTTGTTTTAATTTAGGTAATAAGAATCATTTTACTTTTCTTCAGTCAAGAAAACATTCTTTACGAATAATCGTCTCTTCATATCGCTTCCATTTCCGCTTAAAACAAGTTGTAGGGTCGCATGAAGGTTAGGGTTTATGTTCATCTCTTGTTAGTTGAATGCCGACGAGTCGATTCGCCGTTGTTCCGCTTGGGAGGGGGGGTCGAGACCTACTTCCGATGAGAGTGTTAGGAGGAGTGGTTTGGTAGAACAGTGCTAAAAGGTCTAGCCGGGACCTACTCAAAATCAGCCACGCAATAATCGAGACGAAACAGTGGTTGAATTAATTAATGAAGCCTACATTAGGCAACAAGAGTTAAAAGGTGTATGATTTAAGGATATCTTCCGTAAGTATCCGAACAAATACGAAAGCATAATCTCGACGCTATGTGAAAATCTCGACACACTTGATGAACCAGAAGCGCGTGCATCAATGATTTGGATTATTGGCGAATATGCTGAGAGGATTGATAATGCAGATGAATTGCTCGAATCGTTCGTCGAAGGATTCCACGATGAAAATACTCAGGTGGGTAGACACTGCTGATCCAAACTTTCCTATATAATAGTGCATTGAAATACGGAAATGGTAGATCTTTTTTTTTACGAAATTGATTGTTCAGGCTTTAGCTGCCACAGTAAGAAGCTTGGTAATAGTGATGAAATGATTTCGAAGGTTACAGGTGCAACTGCAACTGCTGACAGCTGTAGTGAAATTGTTCCTGAAGCGTCCCAGTGATACACAACAACTGGTGCAAAGAGTTCTATCGTTGGCGACGCAAGACAGTGATAATCCAGATTTGAGAGATCGTGGATATATCTACTGGCGTTTGCTCAGCGCGGATCCAGCGGCGGCTAAAGAGGTTCGTTCGTCTTCGAATACCTTTTTCTTTTATTTCTTTAAATGGACGATGATACGTTTTATTGATCGTGGAACTCGAAATTTTCTCTTGTTTGATTCGAGTACTGATTGAAGAACTTAAAACTTTATCGGTTTATTTTGATTCTTCACATGGTTTTTTTTTTTAAATTGTATATGCCGGAGGATATTTGAGCTAGGCCGCAATTGGATCGCTAGGCTGTTTACTGGCTTACTGCTTATGTCCTAAAGTGTGATTTTTCTACCTGCAATTTCATCTTGTATCGGGCAGTTGTTCATTCGGGCAGCTTCATGGCATATCTTTTTCTTATAATCAACTATTCAAGAATTGCCTATTAACGAAATCATAATATAATGTTAAAATCTATGCTTAGAGTTACTCATCTTCGGCTGCTGTTATATGCAGTTTCTTTTCTTTGCCGAATACATCGTGCGGTTTTTGATTCGATTCGGACCAAAAGTTTTCTCTATTCGAGGCTGATATCTCTTCGCATCTGTTCAGTCATTTTTATCTGATAGCGATAATATATGAGAGGTTTTCACTACCAGTAAGGAGCATAAAACCCGGAAAGACATTATATGCTCAGAAGTTCACCCTAATTTAAACGTGACTCAAGATTCCGTAGGGTTTAAGTTTCTTGAAAATGCATTCTAAAATCATTAAATCTATTAGTGTTTGCTTTTATGTTACTTTCGTGTACATGTGTAAACTTAAATCGGACCAGTTTTGAACGGCGTTCGCATTGAATTATGGACTAGAACATGTTTTGATTGTAAGGTGGTTCTGGCGGAGAAGCCGTTGATCTCAGAAGAGACAGATTTACTCGAACCATCTCTCCTCGATCAGTTGGTTTGTCATATCGGATCGTTGGCATCTGTCTATCACAAACCACCAAGTTCATTCGTCGATACCGCTAAACAACCATTGCGGTTGACTAATGCACAAGCTGCTGGGTGAGTGGATTATATTCAGTGCACGGCAAGACTCAGTAGTCATTGAGTGATAGATAATAGGTTACGAGGCTGATACTGCAGATCAACTTCCATCGTTTTTCGTTTCATTCACCTCCCCCTTCTCCCTTTCCTCTTTCCTTACTCTTCCTCCATCGTTATATCTCTCCGTTTTTCCTTCATCCATTCCATTTACGCTGATGATATCGTCTTGATTCGAATTGTTGCATAAGGAAGAGAGAAATTATCAGCTCTATATTAGTAGTTCATAGTTCTATTAGTAAGTAAGTGCAGTATTTATCCAACTTTGGCGCGTTATTTTGGGATTTTTTAAAATAAAAGTGATGAATCATCGAAGTTGCTAACGCGATGAAATTAGATCTCATAATATAACGCAATTCACATCATAAACCTATTGTTTATTTTTATCCTGTTCTATCCCTTCTACCCTTCCATCTATATTAATCCATTATGTTTGGTAGCGCTTTGTTGTGTAGGTTTGGTGGTTTTAGTTTTTTTTAAATATTGGATTAATATTTATTGTAGTGGAGGTGCAGCCGCAGGCGGTGATGCAGCTGGACGTCTAGGAGTAAACGCTGAGGGAAACGTAACTACAGCGCCAACGGTGATACCATCACAAGACACTCTTATTGCCGATCTTTTATCATTGGATTTGAGCGCTCCAGCACCGGGTGTTACAGCCGCAGGTTAATGCTTATATTGTTTCGTGATGATGCAAGAATGGGTGCAGCTCAGTGGGTAAGGTTCTACTGAACTGTTTAGTTGCTAGTTAAAGATGTGAATACATCATGAAATAATTGTTGTTCGTTGTTCTGCTTGCAGTCCTATTAAGGAATATATGACTGACTTTCCACATTTGCCTTGATCTTCTCCATAAATATTGCGTAGCCTGAGATCTGGGCCACAACTTTTTTCCTAAAAATTGCGGGTAGCTTGAAGTTTGCTGTGAGCTGTTCCTTTTAAGTTAGAAGGAATGATATTTAACTTTCTAGCGATCCTTAACTTTGTCGTGACTGTGGAAACCACTTGCAGAAACATACAAAACTTAGATTATATTTTGAGATGGTTATGTCGTAACCCGAGCTCAGTAGTCTGTTAGAAGGAGTGGGGCAATATTTTCTTTCTATTTACAGATTTTGGTCTTAGTATTTTGTTCTGCTCCAGGCTTGGGTATGGGATCATACCAACCAGCACCGATCTCATCCGGTCTTGATGATCTGCTGGGGCTTGGTTCGGATGGTCTATTGGGCGATATCGGCGGTACGACTTCACCACCAACAGTGCAGATGCAACCAACGATTCCGATGTCAGGAAGCGGTGGGTTTGGAGCACCACCTGCACCTTTCGGTGCCGCTCCGCTGGCGATGCCCGTCGCTCCTGCGGTGATACCAACAGCTGCTGTTCCACCTGCCGCAGCTGCAAATCCTTTCGCCGGACTAGGGGATATCTTCGGAACTGCAGCCACTGCCCCATCTCTCCTTGGAGCTCAAGTCAGTTACGTCGCCCCTAAGGCGGTAAATTTTTATAGTTTTTTTGTCTCATATAAGGGGCGTGAATCCTTGCAAGCTCAGATTGCTGGAAATATCTTGAAAGCAGTAAAACTTATTAACCGATCACAAGATTTTTGAAGGTGTGGCTCGAAGCTAGCCGAGGCAAAGGAACGCAAATCGAGGGTACATTCGCACGTCGTGGGGGTCGTATTTATATGGAGATGACGTTCTCTAATCGTGCTATGCAACCATTTACGGGATTCGCCATTCAATTCAATAAGAACTCGTATGTTTTTGTTTTCATTATTGTACCCGGAGATGCGGGTTTATCGTTTTAGGGATGGCCGAAATTCAGCTGTGAGATTTGCTTCCCTTTTTGCATTGCTAATTGGAGAAATGAGGGAGAAGAGGAAAGGCATTGAGTGCATTCCATCGAAGGTGGTGGTATCGATCTTTGAGTTCACACACCTAGAAGCGGGTGTACCATCGAAAAATTTGACATACTGTGATAAGTATAAAAATGTTTTCCTATCAGGTTTGGATTAATACCGGCCGAGCCACTGTTGATCAATTCACCACTCTATCCAAATCAATCGATTAATGTTTCGCTGCCATGCAAAACGGATGGTCCAGTCCAGAAAATGGAACCTCTAACCAATCTTCAGGTTAGTTTTTCTTTCACTGGTAATGTGGGCGTATTTAAAAAAAGAAAAAATTTGGATGTTAGATATGCGATATTTCCTGTCATACGTACGCAAATTTTTTAGAGCATTGAGTTGTTCATAGTGAGCAAAATTTACGGAAAACTTGGTGGTCTCGGCAAGGCTTTTTGTCTATTAAATCGTCATACTTTGTGGTCTATTGTACCAGGATAGCGGTAGCAGAAAAATACAAATCAACAGTACATTCGCAGTCGGAAACCAAACCGCTATTGGAAGGTCATTTCTGCCGGCTTTGCCTGTACGTTGCAGATCCGGAAAGTTTTTCCGCCTTACCTGCCTGAAGTGTATCTTTTCCGGAACTTAGTATGCTTATTAGTCATATAGGAAACTTTGGGTGCATTGCGAAAATAATGAAAGGCTGATCGATATTTAAGTGTCACTGTTAGATGTGTTATGGTTTTTTGATCAGTGTTCGGAAATTGTTGCATAATTGAAGCATTATAAGGGTGCGTTATATTACAGGTAGCTGTGAAAAACGATGTGGATGTGTTCTATTTTGCGGTCATTGTACCGCTGCATATGTTCTTCGACGAGAATGGGCAGATGGATAAGCGGGAATTCCTGCAATTATGGAAGGAAATACCCGAACAGAATGAACTTCAATTCAGCATTAATAATACACAAGGTTTAAATGCAGGTCGGTTCATCTGCCTCATCTGTTCTTTATTTTTCTTTTATTTTAGGGCATTGGTCACTATTTATTGAGATGACCACTGCCCTTTGTTTTGTTTTTTCAGAAATGATTCCACCTGAAATAGAGTTCGGCTAGGTGTACTGTTGTTAAAGAAGACAGATGCGCTTTTAGTACTTTTTAATGTCGATCGCAATGTTTATTACTCTGTAAGTTCTGTGCATGGGAAGTAATAGAATATAAATCTTGCTGGGAATGTAATTATTGAGCTGTTAGATAATAATGTCACGTATCATTTCTTCAAAAATTGTTACCAGTGTTCAGAAGTTAGATGGGTAAACCTTTCAGTCGTTTTTTTTTATTTAATTTATCTTTTGAAATATTTTATCTTCTTTGCAGACGATATTTGTACCAAACTTCAACAGAATAATGTTTTTACGGTGGCGCGTCGTAATGTTGACGGACAAGAATTGCTGTATCACTCTATCAAATATACGAATCAAATTCATGTTTTATCCGAGTTGAAAATGCAGCAAAATTCTCAAATTCTAACGGTAAATGACTTTTCATTTGTTTATTTTTATTTGTTTATTTTTTACTTTCTTATTGTCAGTAATAGAGCTGTTTCTATTGGTATAGTTGTGGGTGTTTTGTTTTGTTATGCTGATTGGTTGCAAATGAGTAAATTATAACAGTAATAATAGTAGTAAGTTTGTGTATAGCATATATACTTGATATAGAGCTTGGCTATGCAGGAAGTGAATTTTAAGTCAATTCTAGGAATTATTCATAGAAGGAATTTCCACATAGTTTGCGACCAATGCTGTTAGATAAGTGCTTTGGCCAATTGTTGTGGATATTTGCTTGTGCTACCTACCTCATTGTTGTAGAGGTGATAGTATTCAGTTAAGAGTTGTCGACTCTTTTTTTAAGAGCACCGGAGTGTAATGCTTGTGAATCAACTCCGGATCACCATAGCCTATTGCTTACGAATCGTTTCCGCATTCGATGTCTAGCTATCTAATTAAGGTGGAGAGATTTTCAGCTCTCGCTGAAGTCACGTCATTTAGCGGCGATTGCGAATCTCAACGACGAATATCAGCTGCTAATCTCAAACTGAATGGTTGATCAATATTTTGCTGTCGTAGAATTCCTAACTCGTTTCCCGTATTCTTGGTTTAATTTATTTTAATTATTATTGCTTCTATATTTATGTTATATCTATTTTCGCTGATCGTTTTATTTAAATGTTATAATGTTTATAGTGATATTAATGTTTTTAGCTGGTTGTGGATTGAATGATATCAGAGTGAAGTGATTTTGGCTGTAATAACGATATTTTTTTTTGTTTCATTTATGGGACGTGAACTTTGACTCTTTGTTTTTTGTATGAGAGGAGGGTACTGATTGGAGAGGCAGAGGGGAAGGAGGGGCAGGAAGAGGGAGGTTGCTTTTAAGTTCTTGGGAGAAATATTACGTTAATGCAAAAGGCGCTTATAGTTTAAGCTAAATACAAACCTGTCGATTGGCATTGGTTGTGAATTTTCTTTTCTCTGATCGCAATAATTTTATTCGTGTCGTTTAAGGTTGATGAGTGAAAGTCTTTTTCGAAGTTTCATTATTCTTGCAGATAACATTTTAATGTTTTAATGATGAAGTTTTTATGATTGGAAACATAGTATAAAGGTCACCTCCCTCCTTGGCCTGTTTAGTCGTTCAGGTCTCTTTAAGGATCTGCATCTTCTTTGAGGATGCGGTCGAGTAAACTGCGAGACGATAAAGGTATAAAGGTGAATAGTTTATCGGATTGATACAGTAAGGTGACAAACAGATAGAGGATAGCTTCGATCGTCGGCATGATCCTGTAGTTGGCCCAACTCCACGTACTGTCGAGCTCCTCACGCACTCCAACGGCCACACGTAGGCCCACTCGATCTTACGAACAATCTAGCAGCTGAAATGAGTACGTGGGCACATCAATCCCTTTTTATATTCTCCTGATTCAATCTCCGACTAGCTTCACAACACATGCTGGGCAATCTTTTGATCTACCTATGTGATGCTGCTGACCTTGTTTAGCTTATTCTGCACGGCGCACTATCCTCGCTTGATCTATAGTCGACTGGCGTATCTTAAATTTGAGTCGGTTTCCATTTCTTGCTAGGTACACCATCACGAACATAGACAATAGAAGAAGATATTAAAGATAAATGCTTTTATTTTTCTAGTTATATGTTTGAGAAACTCCATCAAGGGCAGTTTTTAGACTTTCCTCCCACCTATTTTTGCATCGAGGTTTTTCTAGCTATAGTTGTTACGCGAATTTATTTGCCGACATTTCTATCTTTTAAAGTGATTCCAATTGGCATTCATTCCGAATAGCAATTACCACTCCCCAGCACCTAAATTCTTATTGCAATAATCTATGGCATCGGATGCTTAATTTGCACCCACAAAAATATCGACATTTTCACTAACTATTGAGTTGTAAATCATTGAAAAAAAAACGATGCGATGTTTTTGCATTGAATATTTTCTTGACATTGTTATTTTAAAAAATATGCTTATAACAACTGACCAGTAATTCAAAGCCATGCAAAGCGTTAAAAAGTAATGATTGACATTTCCGCCGGATAAGATGCGCGTTGCTGTTATAAAATGGTTTCTAGTGGTGTTTATGACTAGTTTTACAATTGTTTTCTTAATGTTTTTTTTTTGGCATAGCCTCAATACTCTACAGACCAACAAGTTTTACTAAAAAGTTGTAAGATCTGCTAAAAACAAGTAGTGCAAAAATTGCTGCAGAACTTACTGTAAAATTTAAGCATAATTAAGGCTCAATGAAATCATGAAGTCTACTGTAAAATTGTATACTGTAAATCTAATACTGTAAAATTAGCTGAATGTTTACATGAAGATTGCCTCGATACCTTCGAATCTGCCAATAGAATATATTAAATTTTGGTCGCATTTAGTAAGCGCTTTACTGCTTTCGATCTAACCAATTTCACTTCGATTTTCTTTGATTTATTTCGGCGCATTCGCCAACGTCTTGCTGATAGGAGATTACGTATTCTTCAACAGAATGTTGTTCTCTTTTAGCTTTCAGTTTTTTTTTTTCCATTTTATGACTTCAATTAACAACATGGCATTTAGACACTATTTTCAAGCATAATTCATTAATAAAAAGCATTTTTTATTTACCGCTATATTGAACGGATGCTACGCTGACCTTTGACCCTTGTAAATGTTTTATTTACGTTAAACAAACGAAAATCGAAATAACAAATATATATATTTCAAATAGCATCACAAATAAATACTCAATGATGAAAAAGAAAGAACACAGATGTAGTGTTAATAAAATTATACAAAGCAAGTAACACTTGGCCAATAGCTGCTGTGAACTTGCAGTTAAATTTCTCACAATATTCTCTACCGTTAAGAATGACCAATGGTCAATGAATTTTCGCCACAAATTTAACTAATGATTGAGGGAAATCCTAGAATGAATATTTTGACGTTCGCTAGTGCTGCTCTCATTTGGTTTCTCTTTTTTTTTTTTAGGGGACGAATTATACTGGAATTGAAAAAGACCTGATTTTTTTTTTGCAATTTCTTTTCCGCCTTAAAAAATCGGGGCATTGAAAAATTCTGAAAAAATTTTAACTGCAGCACAGACGTAGAATCGTCAACGATATTATCGCATTATGGTGCTGTCTATTTTCAGCTTTAACACAAAGTTTTTGCTGAGAATTTTTCCGAAGTTTTTAATGATGCGGTAGTTTTAGGGTTTGTGGCGTGAATTTTTTTAAGGTTATGTGCAAATTTGGCAATATGCCATATATGATTTGATCAATGAATTGACGTATTATTTACCCATGTAGGCAATAAAATAATGAAGTGATTTGCCTTCCTCAATGAGCTTCTCATGATCTTCGGTTTTTTTAAAATTATTTAAGTATGATGGTTATAAGGGAGCATTTAACGCTAAAATTTTTCGATAAAAACTGAACCATCCTCGAAAATAGCGCTATGAGATGCTTCCTTGTCGATCGCAGTTAAAAATTCTCCGGTGGCCAATGATAGAGAATGCTTATGTAGCCGAGATAAAGCTTTTAGATCATCTGTTGAAGGGTAATTTCGTTTACAGCGTACTCGACTTGACAGGAAAATTGTATCATTTCTAGTATTAATTTATGCAAACAGTTTACCTCATTATATAGGAAGTATGCACCATTCCTCTCCTTTATGGCTACCCCTCACCCTCCCCAATCTTCCTCCAATCGGAATTCGGTTCTCAATTCCGCTTGATGATTTAAAAATTTCTATCACACCTAAGTATGTTCAAGCAATCCAGAAAAGTCTAATGCAAATCCTTAAAACAAAATAACTGAGTTTTCACTCCTCATGCAAATATCCATTCCTGACTGTCAATTTTTCTGTTGATTATCTCGCTTCGAATCGTCGTAAATAGAGTTTCCATCATTTTACTATCCACTGCGCATGTATATCTGCAAGTATATCCTTGAAGTCCGAAGATGGGATTAGACGGGAGGTTGGGATACTCTCATAACTCAAAAATATCTAGAATCCGTTTACTTGAGGGATTATTTTTTTTAAAAATATTTTTATTATATTCTTTTCAACCAATATTTCAAATTCTAATTATTATTAAAATAACACTTAAAATGCATAATATATAAATTGCTATACACAGAAATATTCAACAAAGTGGAAATTCAAATGGAAATCGATGCAGTAATTAATCTGTAATAAAAAGTTGTAATTAATCATTTGCTTACCGATGATATACGGGTGCTCTCCTTTTTACTACTGTATTGTTAATTGTATCGGCGAATTTAGCGGCAATCGCTTTCTTCAACACATCCATTTTTACTATATTACCTGAAATTTTCTAAATGAAGTAGTTTCCACATAACACGTTTGTCGTATCGATACGATCGGCAATCGAGCCATTTCACTATTCAACATGCAAATTCAATTACGGTAATGCTGTTACTACCGTTGATACGATTGTACCTCCTACTATCGTTGTGAAGGGATTCTGAAATGTTCAATCGATGGAGGTCGTGTATGAGGGGGAATCGGATGTCTAATGTTTCTCTCTCTGCCGTGAAGTGTAATAAAAGTAAGTTCTTCCTTCATCTAGGTAAACCCTCCTTTGCTGCTCTTCCCTGCCCCCTCCAATCATCAGCTCTTTCCCTAGCCGGAAAAAATATGTTGCATTAGTTTTTACGCATTTTCTCATTTGTTAGCAAACTTAAATAATCTTGATGAGAGGAAAAAAATTTTTCATAGAGAAAATCGCCTTTCATTGCAATGAATCCGGCAATGGGTTTGAATCTCTTAATGAAAACTAGATAGACACGTGGTGCTAACGTCAAACGATACGGTTACTTAGAAAAAACATTTTTTTTTTTTGAACTGCAAATCTAAAAAAGCGAATGGGATCTATAGAAGTGGTGGAAAATTCCAACAATTACATCTCCAAAAATCTATGGAGGGGATGAGATAAACACTCATTCATTCGGTCTTTTTTCCATTCTACAGAGGAGAGATGAAGACACTTTTCACCCTAAATCTAGAATGTTACCTGAAACTCTCCCTCTCGAATTCTTCGATCGGGGGGGTAAGGGAGGGAGGAAGGGCGACAGAAAGATGTCCAAGAAGTGACCTATGTATGTTTCAGAAAAAAAAGAAGAAAAAGAAGAAAAAAAACGTCATACCTAATAAGATTACAAAGTGCAAAGATCGTAGCAAAAGAAGTGCTCGGGATCACAGCTATGAGAGGTCCTTCCCTCCCTTCCCCTTCGTTCTCCCATCCCCTTTCCCTCCCTCCTTTATAGCTTTCCCATCAATTAGTACTCCAAAAAAAACCCAATAAAACTAGGAATGAAAATATTCCATGTGGTCCAGTCAGTCTTGTTTAGATTGGATATTATTCAAATAATTCACACTTAAAACTCATGAATATATGCAAATTTTAGAGCATCAAAAAGAACCCACTCTGTTCATATTTTTTGAGATCATCTTCTTTAATAAATCGATGAAGAAATTTCCTGAAGTCAGGTTTTAGCTTCGGATCGGAGACTCTCTCTTGAAAGATATCACATTTGTTGAAGAAAATTAAGAAGCCACAATCTTGTACTTGACTTAAATTAAGCACCATCTGAAATTTGAAAATATCATTAATGTCGAATTTTTTAATGTTTGAAAGAACTTTGAAGATAGAAACAGTCATAAATTATAATAGGCGCAAAATAGGACCCCCATTGGGGGGTTTTATCTGTCTATTACCTTCCGATCTTGAATATTTCTATGAAGCTGCTTTCAACACATTAAACAAATATCAGTCACCTGATACGGTTGTTGAGTGAATTTAAATACATAGTGTGGAATGCTTTAGAGTGAAACAATTAATTCAGAGAAAAAGAAGAACAAGAAATAAAAAATAGAAATAAATAAATAAATAAATAAATAAATAAATGAATATATATATATATATATATATATATATATATGATTGTATATATTTGTGCAACATGTATGTAAGTCTACATAAAACACATAAATAACAAAAAATAATAGAAGTATGTAACTAAAAAAACATTAATTACCTTCATAAATGCGGCACTCTCATCGAGTAATGTATATTGTGGATTATCTGGATGAAGAATATTATATTCGGCCATTGATGTCACATATAAAACAAAATTACGATAATTTGGTTTTGAATCGGAAATCCAATGTGTTAAAAATTCGAGAATTTTTTTCTGAAATTTTTGAAAATTTTTTTCACATCTGATTTGATTAATCAATCTCAAAAAAATCATTCCCACTAGTCAATTGAGCATACTTCAAAATATACATTCAGTGTAATCGAGAAAATCGTATAGGAATTAATATCGGCTATTTGATATTATCAATTATAACTTGAATGGATATTTTTTGGAAATATTTTAGAAGCTAAATATTAGCTATAACAAATTTAATTTGCTAAGAATTAGAGGAGTAAATGATGAACATCGATGCAATTTTTTGTTTGTCGACCATCAGAAATATTTCTTCAAAAAGAAAGAATTTTGGAAATAAACGCTAAATTTTAGAGATATTTTCGCATATGTCGGTGGAAGCGAAACGCAATGCAATGCAATGCAATGTAATGCAATGCAATTTTGAATAGAGTGTTCAAAGCATAAAAATTTTCTTAGAATTGCTTACAATCTATTTCGAATCATGAAAACGAAATTTACGATCCATCTGGTACAGATGGACGGTACTAAAAGTACAACTAAGAATATCCTTCATAGATTGAAATTTAAATACAGTGTAAAATTTTTAAGAAAGATCGAACCCTCTCAACCATTTGACCACCCATATCATGTATTTCGATACGCATTTTATGCACACGGAAATGATAGTAGTTAAGTCCAGACGTTGGATCTCTTGCATGGACAATATCCTCTTCGGTTGGTAATGTATCCTCTCGTGAATAATTCTAAAAATTTTTATATATAGTCGAAAGTTTTCAATCTAAATGAAGCATAGAAGTATGGAATCTCTCTCCTCCCCCTCCCCTCCCCCTAATATAAAATATGGCATCTGCTTTTTCCTCACATTCTAGAATCGCATCGCATGATTTACCTATAACGCAGTACTTCTTAGTGCTATAAACATCTCAATGCTTTCAAATTAGTCTGTTTTTAATCTTATTAAGAGATTTGATACTACGTAATCTTAGAAAATCCCCAGAAGTTCGTCCTCTAACAGCCTTAAAATTCATTTGTGTTATTATTTTTTTCTTATAAAATAACCCTTAATATCATAAAATAAATTATCATGAAATATGGATTAAAAATATACCTCTAATTTCACTTCCTAAATAATACTTTTCAATCAGGATCATACCTATTCAAGTATAATGCTATTATACGATAGGTAATCCCACTCTTTAATCAACCTTTCAAATTTAAAAAGCAGCAGGATTTCCTCTCTCCACCTTCCCATCTATAAGTCAGTAGAGAATTTACAATATATAAAAATTTTAATTCGAAATTTTATAACATTTTTTATTTATTTGAAAACTTACTGGTTAACAAATATGTGAGACTAACCAAAATTTTCTCACGATTAAGAAAATGTCGGGCACCATCCGATAGACGGCATTCAGCCGCGAATTCATGCGATCGAATTAGAGTACGTTGCAATGGTTTCTAAATATATCTATTCTTTAAATATTCTCGCATTAACTAT
>QEWY01000477.1:254139-264450 GCA_006503575.1 Baylisascaris schroederi
TGTGAAGCCATCCAATAGCTATAGGAAGATTATAGTGTAATCGAATTTTTCACTTTCATCTCCACATTTATGAGCTTATATAATTTTTAGGTGTTCTCGTACTTCGAGTTCGCTACTTCAAGGAAATCACAGTTGTAGTGCTTTCTTTTCTTGCCAGATCTTTACACCTTTCGTGCTTTTAAATACAAAAATTTTGTATGGAGCTAATTTGAGTTTTTCAATATTCTTCTACAAAAAAATTCTCAATGATCCTTTCAGCGATAACGGTGAATGAAAAGACAAGTATAATGAATGAAAGAAGGCAAAAAAAGTCGCAAACAACTCTTGAGTGACGTAAATACTCATGCGGAGCTTTTAAAATTCATGCTTTTTTCTTTTGGAAAAAATTATGCATTGTATCGCATCCCAATTAGGCGTTATTTGTTAGAAATGAAAATAGTGTTTGAAAATTTAGGAAAAATATTATAAAAGACATAAAATGCTCGAGATGTTGTGTGTGGAGATAGCTTGCAAGTATGTGTTGATTTCTAGATTAAAAGTGATTTCTAGATTTTATGCGCTATTCTCAATGAACGATTAGGGAAATTTTGACTGGAAAATTTTTGAAAGCATGCTGATTAATAAAGTTATAGTTATTTAATAATAATCTAAGATTCACAATTTTTATTGCATTCATATCTCCCTATGCATTCGGTTTTGCGCTCTATTTTTTTCACTGTGAATTTCTCATTTTTATTGAAGATGAAATATTACGGCTGTATATTGTTACTATTTCATATTTATTTCATAGCTTAAAGTTGTTAACTCCTTCTAATAATGATGTAAATATGAGTTTCAAAACTTGTCACTTCTACTCAATGCAAGCGTTGTTGTATAATCGACTTCTATACGTTATTTGCATAATTTTTTTTGAGAAGATATACATTATAATGAGGATTGATCTTCATGAGTGTATAACAATGAGTGTTTATGTCTGTCTGGTCATTTGTTAAATAAAACACACTTAAGTGGTGTTCCAGTTAAAACTGTGGAATATAAACAAACATAGAAATACCTTCGCTGAGATTCGACGTTGCTGTAATACGCCAAAGCAAACGATAAGGTGACGCTTCAAAAGATCTAACGAAAATCAAACCAAAATTTTAGCTCTGAATACCGCTTTGATAATTCATTACTAGTGCATTATGCATGGGCTACTATTGACTGCAACGAGTAATTGAATTTCGAAAAATCAATTACGTAAATAAGTAACTCAATAATGTTCTATTGAATAGGTGCTGATCGAACTACAGCGTTAAGCGATCTCTTTGCAGTATTTTTGGCATTTCTGAAGCATCCTATTTACTTGCAAATCTTGCAACCATTCGCATTATTCGACCATTAACCGTTCATTCTTTGAAGAGGTTTGTTTCCCTTCGTAGGCACTTTCGTAAACTTGTGATTGCAGTATGCACTGTGATTGCGTCGCAATGTTCGTGCGTTTGTGTGTATGTGTCTGTCTGCCTTTCTGTTGAACAGCTTCTATAGTGGAACTGCAGAAGCTAAGAGCATGAAGTGGATGGATATATCGTTTCGTGGCTAAAAATGGCCTCCTGAGGCAATTTCCAAGCAGTGCTGTTGGAAAAGTTTTTTTACTTCATTTAGATTTCCAAGTAGTGTTGAAAAGTTTACTTCAATTTTTTACTTCAGTCGAGTTCGGAAATTTATTTCTCACAATATAGGCTTGTAGAAAATATTAGTGCATAATATGATTATGGCGGCTAAGATTTCAAATTATTGCTGAAATCAGATCGAATGCCCATTTTACAATAATTGTTTCATGATTTCTATTTCAAGAATATAAATATTTATTTCTTTACACTATTCGAAAAATGAAAATAATCTATGAAGTGATTGATGTTTCAAAGAATATCATTAAATTTTTGTAGTGTTGATGCATTTATGTGGACAACGGTCAATAAATAATTTATCGTTTTGGCTATTAAGCTATAATTTATTTATGTTATTTATTCAACGATTAAAAAGCACACAATCCGATTGTTGACCAAAGATTCATTTGTATCATTTTCACTTGGCGGTAAATCAAATTTGCTGTACTTGTTTATGAAGTATATTTCATTATATTATACGCAACATTGACACTCTTCTACTAGTCACATATGTTATTCAACTTTAGTAATTATTTGTCGTTTTGACCAATTCTTTCGTTATTTTTCTTTAAAAGTTTATCATCATATCAACCTTGATTCACTTAGATTAGCGTGATTTCTTTTATTTCTCCTCGAATAAAAATTCGTCATTGTTATGTGTTTATATGTTTCTGTGTGTTTACGTTGTTTGTCAAGTATTTTTAACTGCTGAATAAATGAAACCGGAACTACAAAATGCATATGATGTCCATCATGAGATTCCCTTCTACGTGAATATTCCAACTGAACAACCATCTTCAAAAAAGGTTTATAGTCATTCCGATGTTCGAAAATTTCTTATGCGTTTTGCAAACGAAGGATTTTCATCGTGCACTGATCGGATCGGAAAACAAACGGAAAAGCATATACAATGAAGGAAATAATAGTGTACTGAATAATGTCCTTATATTTTGGATGATTGAGTCGTTTCCACTAATGTTCAGCAAAGAAATTTAGCTACTCTAAGATCAAATCGACTTAAAATAGAAATCCCCGCTGTGTAGAAGCTATGAAAAATTTTTTTGGCAGATGTGAATACCCTCATTGAACCATGGCGCACAATTTCCCCTACTTTTAGCTATTTTCGAATTGCAACTACTACACGGAAAAGCGGATATATGTAGCACTCACAGTATGCAACATATATACAAATATCGACATATTCAAACATAGGCTACTATAATACACTTGAAAAGTATAAAATTTTGAGAAGAAAAACACTTAAAAAGCACGAGTTTTTTCAAAAAGTTTGTAGGAGCAATTGAAGTGATTGAAATGTAGTTAATGTTTTTATTACATTTGTTTATCGTTTCTTGACTATTCATAGAGAATTGTTGGCCTCTATTCGGCGAAATCGTGAAAATGCATATCGTGTCAACTACTTTGGCGTGATTTTTTTTTGATATATAAATCAAGAAGTTAGTCATTTCTAAGGTATAAAGTGATGAAAGTTTTGCGATCATATATTTATCACATTGTTTTTCCATAAGCGTTCGTTTAGAGTGTGCAATCAGTGATGACGGCTTTTATAATTGCAACATTTATTATAAGTATTTTTGGTGTAATGGCTATTATTGGAATTATAGGCAATTTGTTCATTGTATATGCGACCATAAAATCGAGGTTAGTTTGAAAACATTTTTAACCAAATTCCATCTTAAATTTATTTGGTGATAGCGATATTAACTTTTCTTTAAAATTCCGATTAATGCATTGAAAAGGTGTATTATTCTCTATCGGCTTGACATTCAAGTGAATTGCACGAGGCATTTCACCATTTTGAGAGTATTTTCTCGAAGAAAAAAAACAACTATGAAATTTTTATGGCCGACAGGTTGACGGCTAATATATTTTTTCCTTAAGAGTTTTTAATGAAGCAAATAATCTACATTTATTCACATTTTCGCGCTTTTCACGCAACATAAGTTCATCCCAAATGAATGATCAAATGGACAGAATGACCAATTGAGCGAATGTGGTTGTTTTTCGTACAGGTAGCCAACGTGGTTTTTATTCAAAAGCACTTAGCTGCTCCTTTTTTATTCGCTCCATCCTTTCAATACACTAAAAAAAACTACGCGTGACTTTAAAATACAGATTTTTCTTAGGACAACTTTACAGCTGGACAATAAACAAATTTTTGAAATGCAGTTCTTCCAAGATGATTTGCGCTCATCAAGTGTAGTTTACTTTTTATTTTTTTTTTATTTTAAGGAAATTGCGTATGGCATGCAATATATTCATTGCTGTGAACGCATTTTGCTCGATTTTTCATCAATCTTCGCATTTTTTTCCGGCATATTCCCTCTACTCAGGTGATTATTATATACTATCGACAACTTGCTTGAAAATACAGACAATACCAAATATTTGTATGAATATTTCTGCATTTATTATCATCACAATTGGTTGTGATCGACTTTTCATGGTGATCAGTCCACTTCGGTTCGTTGCTGTTTGTGAAATTTCGTGGCACCTTTTGAGTTTGTTTTTTTTTAAACAAGAAGCACCAATCATGTGATAGTTCGTATAATCATACAACATTGATAAGCGATCACATTATTCAGTACTTCCTAACTTGAAATTCTTGGAACTTTCAATGGTATTTAAGGCTTTTCGAAATTTTTGCCATATTTTAGCAACTCATCACATCCTCTCATATAACATTCATTATAAAAACGCCGGAAATTCAATTAAGATTTTATTGAGATGAATGAGAATTCTATAATAGAATAGACACGAAATGAAGGTTGTTGTTTCGTTTCGATATGCCACAGATTTTGTGATTTAATTTACGTTCTCCTAAAAACTTAAAATTTGATTTTAGAAGCAAAAGTAGTTTGCAAAAATGTCGAATGTTCACTTCCATCGACCTACGAAAACAATCCACGATTTATTTCATAAAAGATATGAAAATTTTCTTCATTATTTTTTTCAACCATATTTTCCCCCTTATCAATATTCTTATAGTCTTCTTCAAAACGTCACTTCCGAATATTTTTTCTGAGATATTTTCATTGTTAGTACATGGTCACATTTGTGTTCACTTCTCTGATAATCGAGTTCCTATATTGTGAAATCATGTTTTACATTCTTTACTACTTGGGTGCATTTTGTTAATGTTATGATTACTCATCTTATTCAATCTTTGGGTTTTCTTTTAACACATATCCTTGGTTTATAGCAGAAAGGTTATAGAAGTAAAAGTTGTCAATGGGCTGAAGTTACTTGGAATGTACTTTGTAATTATTGAAATAATTTGGCAAAGCGATACTCAACAGATACAAGGGTTTTTTGGCTGAGTGAACTTTAGCCGATTGAATAAATTTTGACTTGGTGATCCGACTTAGTGAAATTTGCGAGATGCTTTTATTGTCGTCATTCAGGTGAAATGGTCATTGGTACATAACCTAGTTCTGGATAGATTATTGGTATAATTTTTCTATGGTTCTACCATCAAAAGTGGTGAGTGGAGAATGGAAAAAAACGCCTCTAAATCCATTCTCCCACTACCGGTTTTGTATCGGTGTTTTTTTTAAAGGTATCGTCAGTGTGCTAGATCGTCTTATATAGTACTAATGCTTATTCCACCAATATCATACAGTTGTGGATTACTTTTTATTGCCGCACAAAATATCTACTCGACTTCCACAATGTAAATATTATTCCATTTTACGAGTATTATCGTTTTGGCTAGAAATTTTTTTGTTGAAAATTCACGCTTTTTTTATTCTTCTCTTTAGTAGGAAATTATCAGCACCTAAAAAACGCCTAGTTTTAGGGATTTGGATTATTATCTCTGCTTGTCCTTCCCCTTCCGAACCTATCGTGTAATATCAACAAAGCCATATCCCCAACTATTATTCGCAATTTTCCAAATGTCCCATTTTTCGCAATCGTTTTATTTCGCTCTAAATCGTTTGCTATAGAAGGAAATGGAAAACCAGCTAAATGCTATAGACGGAAATGAGGTCGATTTTAGCAGTTTTTATCGACTTATATATTATCATTTCTCACATTACAGCATTACAGTGAAATTAATAACTGCCAATTTAGCAGTCATTGTAATTTGCATGATGTTTTGATTCGTGTGATCAAATAAGCAAATCCAATATGACAATTAAAAACTTTCATCTAATAGGCGACTAATTTGCGTCATCGTTGCTATATATAACGACTTTGCGGCATTACTTTTTACGGCAACTGATTCGACGATTAATATCGTTGTCATCGTTATATATTTGATCCTATTTATGAAAGTTCGTTGTGCTAACGTAGCTGATACAGGTTACTTTTGTTGTCGACTATTGCAATGATGGATGATTGTAGATCGAGGGATCGACAACGGAAATGAATGATCGATCTCAAAGCTCGTGGCGCAAATGTCTAGGGCAGAGAATGGCCAAGATAGATGTAGGCAGAGAGCAAATAAGTAGGCATGACATTCAAATTCTATAAAACAATATCCAAAACGTAAACTGGTCAGGCGCTACCGAGTAAATTTTCAGTGAAAATGATCCTTCAAGAATGAAACGATGCATGTGGGATGGTCATTTAGATATTAAAATGCTATCCTAGCATCCAGAAAATATATGCTTAAGTAGAAATTGTTTTAAGCCAAAATATCGATGAGAGTTGAAATATCAATTTTAGTTGATCATTAAATGGCTTTTTCACGATTTTCTTAATCCTAGAAATCTCACAAATGCACTACCGTTTTGAACTATAATTCAAGGAATATTGAATATTTTATATGAATTTTTTGTCGATCTCAATAATTTTTCTTCACTTCGAACTTTCAATTTCTAAATGGACAAAAAATTTGCGAAATTTTATCGAAACATTATTCGTTCGTTTATAAAATTATTTTCGAGATAATTGTTTACTAGAAATATTCTATGGAACTTTGATTGAATATATCCAATCATATCATGAGAGATAGTTTACTAATTTATAGATAAGTTGCAGAGATAATTTACTTACATGAGAGGCAACTAACTAATTTCCGCCCAACTTATATGTGCAATGATTTTATAGAAGGTTTATTGACTATTTATAGCCTTAAAAACTACGGAGAAGTGAATAGCCACTAGATTGAAATCTCACTTAGCATGCAAATTTCTTACATGTGCAAATTCGATTGTCGAGCGATGAAGGACAATTTACCTGACGGAATGACAATGTAATATGTAGATAATTTACCCGCAGGTGCAAAGAAATTTACCCGTAGGTGCAAAGACAAACAAGCAATCAGAGAGACAGACAGAACGCAGTTATAATAATTTATAGATAGATGATTCAAAGCAGCATTTAATAAATATTTCAGATAAGTTGATCAGGCCAATACTCATTATTGGATTTTTTGCCGCTTTCAATTGGGTACTTTCATTGATTGCAATTGTTATACGAAATGCATTGCATCTTAACGAAATGGAGGAATTTTGCTTGGAACTTGTTGCCGGTATTTCAATGAATATTGAAATGGCGTTCGGTTGGCTTATTTTCTATAAGTTCAGGTTTGCATATTTTCGATTTAATCGGCAAAGATGACGTCATTGCGTTGCATAATATGCCATTTTTTGGCCATTATATCGTCGTTGCATTTGGACAGCAAACAATTTACCTTTGGGTCATTAATTGGCGGTGACTTGGGGTGATAAGAAGAGAATAGTCAGATTCGATGTCGCCGATCGTCGATTTTTAGTGTCGCTCATCTGTCGACGTTGAAATTTGCATATGCCAAATTGAACTAAAATTTTGAAAATATTAAAAAATTCAAATGCCAACTATATGGACGTATGATCTAAGAGGAAGGCGGTTTATTCTATTCATTAGAAATTTTTGTGCAACAAAGTTGAGATTGTTGAAGTTTTTTTTTTCACTCAGCGTGAAAACTGCGAAATCAGTGGATATTGATGATTTTTTGTATTAAAAACGATATTTATTCGTAGAGCATGTTATAAATAACGTCAACGCCTGGAAGCATTAAAAAATCCTTTAAAAAAAGTGAATTATTGTAGCGTTTGAATTCGTTCCATTCATCGATTTACGTACATTCACGAAATAACTGTTAGATAGTTTACACATTGCTACTTTGATGCTTTACTTCACCTAATCGAATATAATTTAGCAGCGATTATCGATCGGCTTTTCGACAAGTTCTCGGACTAAAGAAAGTAAGTGAAGCGGGTCGAACAGGCGCTCAACCGACCAGATTGTTCAGTCGTAGTCGTAATACGCAATAATTGGAATTTTCATCTAATCCTATTTTGGAAAATCGCTGTTGAAATTTTGTTTGTCTGACGCTACAATTCGGTAATCATTAGTGTAAGTCTAGAAGAAAAATTCCCCTAAAATAAGATTGGAGGCGTATCTGCGGGAAAATTTGCAATCGTTCTTCTCTTCAGTGATGCCTTGTTAATTCACCCTGAGGGCATGAACTTTCTGTACTGTACCTTCGATACGCCACTGAGACGACTCAAGTAAACGACGTTGAGTTGCCCTTTAGTAGAAATTTCCATCACTGTATACAAAAAAAAAATCAGTATTCCATCGAAGATTATGGAGTGATCTGGATCGACCGCCCATTGCATTCAACACCCTCATACCTTTTTATCACATACATATGATTGTTGTTAGCGTCAAATATCTGTCAACTGGAGAGGGCAAAAACGATCTTAACATAGAAATAAACAACAGAATGACATTTCATTGAAAATTCTTCTAATTTCTTTTGCTGTTTTTATCGTAATGAATAAAATAGAGGGAATGACCATAGTAGTCTAATAAAATAAAAAGTTTTCTATAATCTCTAAAAACATGAGGATCTACTTTTAGTGACTAGAAAATCCAACGAATACACCGTATTTATATATTCTCTTCAAATGAACATTACTAAGTTGTATCAATCGAGTAATATCAACACGTTATCACTTATGTGGGATAATATGCCGCTTAGAAACAACTTTTAATACACTTAATGGATGGTAATTATCGATTTGATCATAGTACCTTGATCAATGATCACTGTAGAATTATTACGTTAGGTTGATATAAATTATTTTATCGTATTCTATTTTAATACATTATTTTATTTCCTTCATATTTATAGTTGAGTATATTGGAGTAATCACAATTTATCGCTAAATATTTATTCTCTCTGCAAGATATTTATAGAAATCTGCATGAAATACAAGAAAATAAAATCTGAGATCACAGAAATTAGTGAGTGATATGTAGAACTCATTATTAGTGAATAGTAATTTATATGGGATTTATTAGCGATAAATAATATGAGGCGTGCATTAGAAATTCCACTTGATTGTAGTGAAATATCGCATTTGATAACGTAATAGAAAGATGGAAAAACAAAGAAATCACTATTGCGCTATTCTTAGCGTTAAAAATGTCGGATTTCGTGAAATTCAATCATTGTATATCAAAAAACATTGAGACCAACATAAACCAGGACGAGCGAAAACCTAAAAGCCTTCGGCGAAATCTTCGAGGTCATAGTTGCTCCTCGTTAGCTCCTTTTTCTTCATGATCAAACTCCTACATTGCTATATAGCCCGAATACCTTGTAGTTTTGTTCTAATTTGACTCTCAAATGGAAAAAAAAAGTTTATTGTACCCGACCCTACGATACAAATGTTAGCATTTTTCTGGAAGAGGTTTTCCACTCGAATGGGAAATGCTATACCCAGAAAGGTATCACATGTTGACCAGTTCTATTCATGTATTCACTCTCTCGATGCCAGTAGAAATGCCAAAGAATATAATCGAAGATATGATTGGCGGAAGTGCCAATAAAAAAGGCCGCAATCAAAAGGTTGAGGTGTCCGTTAAGTGGATGTAATATACTCACAAGTAACTTATCCGCAGTAGCTATTGTTAGTATCATCTAGAAATAATATCGCTTAAAAAATAATTAAAAAAATAATTAACTCTAAATTTATTATGAATATATAAAATTATAAATGATAAAATGTAGTTATTTTCTACTGAATACAAAAATATGTTCATATAATTATGAGATGGGTATGAAGTAATGAATTTTGAACGAAATTTGATCGTCGATAAGAATAAATGGAAAAGAATTTTTGCATGTAATTCTTTAAATAATAATTAATTAAATTAGCTAACAAAGTTTTAAACATTTTTGCTGCACTATTTTTTGTTCATTGATCTTTGGATATCTTAGCCATACGGTAAGCTAATCTCATCTAGATTTAAGCAAATTTATTGCATAAATATTTCATACTTATATCTTTCTGCATTATGGATCATTGAAAAATTCTCTATTCAACAATTTAATTCATAGTAAATTTTGAAGCAATCTATGCACGAATCGAATCGTTTAATGCAAAAATGCGGGGGAAAAATAGAAAGAAAGAAATAACCTACCAGACCAAAGCAATATGCATTTTGCATAATAAGTACTGGCCATAGATAGAGTGGATGAGCTTTTCGAATGCAGAGAATACTAAATAACGCACATCCTAACGCAAACAACTGACCAATACACCAAAGACACCTCATATAACCACCGTCCAAATAATTCGCTATACATTCTTGCACCTACAAACAAATCAACATATGTATAAGCTTTAACAATCTATAT
>QEWY01000477.1:270180-314360 GCA_006503575.1 Baylisascaris schroederi
ACTTTCATTTAGAGTTATATTTAGACTTCCTAAATCATTGCAATAAAGTAGAGAAGTTGTTAATTCGAAATCGCGAACAACACGAAAGTGATAAACTTTGTTCAGCAAATCGATTGAAGCGCTGACACGAAACGATCTAATAACTTCATGTTGAAAGTGCTTAAAGGTCTAATAAGCTATCAGATGAGAATATTCTATTCTTGCAAATAAAGTCCTTTTCACCTTAACGAATGAATTTTGAGCAAGAAATTATTAACATTTGAGCACCTGAGAGATCATTTTAAACACTTAATGGCAATGATATTTCATCATAGCAAATACATTTAAATTTCATTTTAATGAAGGTGGCTTTTAATTTTCTTATAGATTAGAAAAATCTCATCGCTCAAATATATTTCAAAAAAAAATTTACAAAATAAAAGAAAATATTATTCGAGTATGAGGTCTAAGAGGAAGAAGAGTAAATTTATGACAAATTATGCTCAAAAATAAGAGAAAAACGATGTAAGTAGCAAGATTTAGGATCTTAAACACAATAATGAATTTTTTGACGGAATTTCAGATAGCCACCCTATAGCCGCCCTCTTCAGATAGCAACTTAATATATCTCTGCAAATTCAATAAACGTTCATCAAAAAATGACCCAGTTTCGATGTCTATGTTTCGATGAGATGAGCACGATTTAATCTTTAGCGTAAAAATTTCGTAATACCTCTATAAGATTTCACTATTGAACTCATATATTTAAATATGGATATGCATCACTTAATCAAATTTTCCAACTATTCTGATGGTTCTAAAACGTTAGAAAAAAATGAATTTTATTATTCTCAGAAGAATGTATTTTAAAAAAATGAGAGAAATGAGGTAATCATTTGCTAGGAGGAATATGAGTTTCTAAAGACCAAAGAATTTGAATGATATCACCAAGTTCATAGGGGTCCATCAATTTGAAATGCTAATATCATCATAGAGTTTCAATAATTTGAATATGAGGAAACAATTAGTGAACAGAAAATGCTACGAGAAAGAATATAAATGCCACCAACAATTTCGCAATATATGCTGAAAATATAAAATGAGAAATCATATCGTTAATGGATACTCTTTACATTGAAAATGGTACTGAGTCCAGTCATTCTATTCTTCTAAAACTCCAAGTATCTCCTATCACTATGTGTTTTAAAATAAAAAGCAAATTTTTGAGGAAATAAGAATGAAAAATCTTTATTTGGCGGGAAATTTTTAATGACGAAAAAAAATTTTTTTTAATTTCCTAATCTATTCAACTACATTCCTTTTATAAACTCCAAAAGCAAATTTATAGAGTAGAAAATTAATAAATTCAATTTAATTATTCAATTACATTTAATTTTACATAGGATAATATTTCTTTGATAAAGTGAATGGCTGATGAATTGCAATCGAATAGTCGAAAAAAAATTATAGGTGATCGGGCTCAGTGGAATGTTCAAAGAACAAACCCGTAATCTACATTAGTTACCGCATTAAGTGCTCCATTAAGAACGATTAGTGCAGCAATACATTTTGTAGATGCAATATGAGTACATCTTAGTGCAAATCCGTTGAGTGCCACATACCTTATGCCTTTACACTTATGGCATCATTCATTATGAAGAATGTTGGAAATAGTTTTTTTTAAAGTATCGGTCTTCAAGGTGATTTCTTCGAAATGCATCCAGTAGTAATTCAGCAGTGAGTGCAACTATGATCCATCCCTCCCTCAGATATCTTTTGATTAACAAAAACCTTACGATAGAAATGTTCCACATCAACTGTTGTTCGAGACCCAACATTATCTTGGATGATTGAGTTACTCGAGCTTCAGGTGCATCTACTTTTATGAGAAGGAGATTAGGAGATCCTAAACGTGTTTGCTTCTAGATTAGACGCTCATAACAGACATGAAAGGCAACGAATCGTCGACTACTTAGAGATGAATCAGTGAGGGAACTCATCAATGGGATTAGCAAAAGACCAGATTTGTTAAGAAGATTAGAAGTCATATCCTGTTAATAAGAGGTTATATTAGTTCTTTAAACCTTCCACTACAAAACTCTCAACATCACCTTAACTTTGATGCTATCTATATGCAAGGGGTATTTTGAGCAGATTAACTAACACAGCGATACAGTCAAGATGTGACTAGGCGCACATTCATAGGCTCAATGATGGTCTTTATAATATGAATGCGAATTTAAAGTAGAAAAATAGTGAATTTAATTTGGCTGCATTGTTATACTCTGAAACTAGTTAAAGTAAGAACTATGAACTGTTTCCCTTCCCCAAAACTTGGGAAATAATTTTTTGAAGACATTTGAAGAATAAAACTAAATTTCAGGGATAAAATGATAAAATCTTCATAAAATATAGCTGAAGCTATGGAATTTTTCGTAGAGTTTATCCAACAATTTCAGTTGCAGTATTTCTCAATAATATTATTAACGTAAAAATAAGGCATTTCATTACTGACATGTAAATTATGGAAAATGCAATAAGTTTAAACATGAAATCATCATTTAGGTTCAACTTATTACTAGTTGATATTAGAAGAGATTCCTTGGCTTCATTCTAGGCCTCTTAGGCCACTTTTGATGGCTTCATTAATTTTTTTTTGCAGTGATTCGACTACATAATCGCATAGATTATTTTATAGGTTTCTCAATGACATAACCTGTTTAATTGACTGTTACATTTGGAATGTAGGAATTCACAAAAATTTTATCGAAAAAATTGAAAAGTGGGAAAGTTCGAGAACTAGAATAAAACTAATCGGAAGTAATCCGCACATATTTTATAGATTATTTAATATATCTCACTTTTATGCCATATATTGCTTTGAGTGACATAATTTTGCCTTTTTTTTTGAAAGACTTATTCAACTATTTCTATATTGAATTCGACTAACATAGGAATTTTTAATAATCTGTCAAATATCATATTAGCGTTTAATTTTTGCGAGAGTTTCCTTTGGCATAAAATAGTTAAAAGCTTTTCCCAAATCGATAGTTGCAACATCAATTTGAATTTTTTTTTCTTCGGGTTCAGTGATCCGCCTACCTACAACTGAAGTTAATCCTAGATATGTCTAAAAAGAAACTCTATTTTGAGAAATTTATGAATTTATTACTCAATAGAGGACCAACCAAATGATGCCAAACTACTTGGACGATAGTTTTCTAAGGCGGAATAGCATTGGGAATGGGGAGGAGGGAGGGGGAAATAAGTGGGGCCTTTTTCAATAAAGTGGTGATAACGGCCTTTCCATAAAATATTAGAATTAAGCAAGAAGGAATACTTCTTTGTTAGATCATTCTCAATGGTATAAACATAACAATATCGTGACAATCGCATATTTTATTCATTAGAGTACGAGAGAATTGTGTCTATAATTAAATAAAAAAATTTCTTTCATCATATATTGCCAATAAACGAATATCTTTTTAAAAGAGTTCAACTATTTGATTACAAATATTGTGAACATTGTAAATCACTCAAGTAACAATCATCGCATAAACTCAAATAAACCGCAACGAAGTGATGAACATATGAACATATTGGAACAGACGCAATTAAATAGTAAAGTATACAAGGAATGCTATGTTGAAGGCGAAGAAAAGAAGTGAATAAGAAAAATCGACCTAACGTCGACCAAAAATCGAAAGAAAGAAAACATGATCGCCTTAATAAACGAAAATGAAAGAAATCATTTTGCAAAATAGATCAATCATATATAATGGCCTCATAAGATGCAACATTACTCTAAACGAGGTGGTTATATATTTCTTCAATACGAAATATTCAAAATGCATGCATATTTTGCATATTTTAGTTGTAAATTTTTGTCAATTATCTAAAAACGTAAAACATCTTATAATGCAAAATCTTTTACCGAATATTCTCATAATATTTCAGCCTTTATATAGAATTCGTGGCGCAGTGGTGGCAACGGTCGTTCGATAGCTACGTTCGATAATCCGGCCTATCAAGTGATCATATAGAATTCATATGATTTCCATTACTATATTTGAAAATCGGCGAATAATAGTGATTCAGTGAAAATCCTGTAAGTAGAAATAATCATTTGCATAGGAAATACATTATCTTTCTAGGAAAATAGATTATGCGCTAAAGTTATGATAGTATAGCAATTCAACAATGAAAACACCTTCTTCAAATCTCGAGAGTTCTATGGTTCTACTTTAATAATCTTTTCATATATGCATTAGAGAAAGACAATAATCGGAAATAAAACAATGCAAATACGCGAACATTTCATATTGCGAGCTTTTATTAATGGGAATTTGTGAGAGTTTTTTTTCTCCAATTTTCACCTGAACATACATATTGACGATAAAACGACAAGCAATGGCGATGTAATCAAAAAAAAAAATGACTGAAAGGTTCCGCAAGTAAATGTGTGCATTATTTTTGTGTAACGAGTGGAAAGGTCGATTCAGCTGACAGCTGTCATATCCGCTCTTTGAGTAGAGTATATTGGCTATGTTTTTTTGCAACATCAACGAAATCTTTTCTTATATGACATCCTCTAAAAATTTATATTCATTTCATTTGACTACCTGTCATCCGAAATGGCAAAAAAAAATTATTGATGAATAGTATGAGTTGATGAGAAATGATGAAAAACTATGAATTTGAAAAAAATATTCACTTGCAATAGTTGTTCAGTCACTCGAAAATGTTGCATTTATTTATTTGGATGTGATGCAATTAGTGAAATGATCCAGAAATTTTCGTTATATTTTATGGAAATTTTTGTAAAAATTGTCTCTGAGAAAAAAAATTTGTGCATCAATTGTAAAAATTTTTCGAAAAATTTAATCACTTTTATTGAAAATGCTAAATGGAAAAGCACATGTCGAAAATACTTGAGCGGTCGAACAGTAGAATTTCAAACCATAAGAAGTTAATATCTTCAGTTTGGGCTTAGATTTAGATGATAATCAGTTTTTGATGATCGGTGAAAGGATTGCCGGCAAATGGGTGCAAATCCTTGACCTTTCATAAGTGCTATGTAAAAAGTACTATTAAGGAGCTCTTGATTGTTCAAATATGATGCAAAAAGAGGCAATATTGGAGAAGAAAAAACGACTCTCTATGCTTTGCAAAAATTCCACATTTATATACTCTTGATGAAGGTTTTTTCAAATTCACCTACAATTTAAGAAGATCTGCTTCTGCTCACATTTTTTTGAGCTAATTTCAAATGTTACATGAAATTTACTTTAATCTTAATCGACCGACGGCATTTTACTACTTGAAAAAGAGATCCATAACGAAGCGCAAATGTCATCCCTCTTGAAATTTTTCATCGGCTATCATTATTGATCCATATAAAATCATCTGCATCAACAGTATATCCTATCGCTCTATCGCATACTTCATTACCGTATTATTTCAGTAGTTTTTCTCAAGAAGTACATGAAAGAATATTAATTTATATAACAAAAAAGTACTCAAACATTACCACATTTTTGTCACAAAAAAAAATCGCAAATCACTTCTAATCAACAAGCCGTTCTTTCATTGAGCAGTCGAATTAACGATATCTCTTGCTTGGTGAAAATATTTTAATGTGAGTAGATTTGCATATCATTCCCCAATTTACTTCCCACTTCCTTCCTTTTCCCTCCTCTTTCTTCAACGTTTTCATCAACATGTGAATGATAGGTGGCGTTCTATAGGAACGATCATATAGAAATCAATTGCTGCTGGTAATACAATATCAGCATAATGAGTGAACACGATAGGTATATCAATCGACCTGAGGCAATTGGGGCTATGGTGAGAACCTAGAAGTATTCTAATTGATTACATGCATGATGGATGAAGTAATGCATCATTTCAATCATATTCTCTTCTCTCCCTCCTCACCCCACCTCCTTTTTTTTCCCATTCTACCACCCCCTCATCCGCTTCCCCCATTTCCCACTTTCCATCAGTTCCACAGTAAAATAGCAAATACCATTGCCAAATAAATTAAATATTTCAATTCGTAAAATCACTGGAGAAAGTTTAGTAAATCACATTTTTCCAAAACATAGATCACTTAATGAAAGTACTTAAGAAAGAAGAATTCTTCCAAAGTGGAGAAATTTTTTTGACTTAGGAAGAATTTATGCAAAAAAATAAGAGCAGAATAATTGCCGATATTTGTTCGATCTTACATCACTTTGTGTGAAAGTTTAGTAAATGGGAAAAAAATCTTGATATATGCCGTTGTTGAAGAGTAATTCCCATGTGGTTGAATTTTTTTAAAAGATTTTCGAAAAATGTATAGGGAAAAATCGTGATAAAATCGCAAAAAAAAGAAAAAAACTCGTAAATTATCTGCTAAGCTCAAATCGTGATAGAGGCTTTCTTTAACGACAATCGAAAAAAACTCTATAGAAAGGCATTGTACGGTGTTTTTTTTTTCTATCGTTCTAACGTTTCCTATGCTAAGAGGATCGCAAATTAAACTCGAAAACTTGAGTACACGAATGCCGTATATTTAGGCATAGGAAAAGTGGATCACAAAATCCAGAGAAAAAACCCAGTTCGAATGGGCGAAAAGTGTGCAGAGACGAAATCAGGTCGAATCTGAATTTAGCATAGGAATTTTTCCGGATCACATAATTATATGCAATAAGTTTCGTAAGCACTAATTTAATCATCAATAAATTCCTCAATAAAATTTTAAAAAAATATGCATATATACAAATTTACGAACACAATACTTAGCCTATCAAAATGCTTTGCTGTAAACAAAATTTTTTTATAGCCTAGAATCGCCTCAGCTTATATCTACTCGTATCCATCGAAAATTTAAGAAGTAGGATTTGGCTAATCCTCAGTGATAACCTAAGGATGCAAAAAAGATTTTCTCAGAAGGATTATATGAAAAAATACTATCGGCATTCGATCTCGGATTACTCTATAGTGCAAACTATTTTGCTAGTTTTCTATTACGCAAAGATAGTATTTCAATAAGCGAATAGTGAAATCTTAGGTCATCTTTCATTGAGACTTAACTCTCACCAAGCTAGTATTTCAATGATAATGGTGGGATTTTAGTTTCTCTTTCATTTAAGATTTAATTGTATCCTAATATCGACGTTTCCCATTATTCTACAATAAGATAGTATTTAAAGGCGTTCTTTTTAAAAGAAAACTTAAGGAATTATTCAACAACCATTTCAATAGGATAAAAAAAAGAGTGACACATTTTTAATTGAGGAAAATTTTATTTGCGATCCTTCTCGTAAACATTTCAAACATCTATCAATTTAAAGTTCACTTATTGCATTAAAAAAAATTTTTCCACTGCTGCATATTAAAAATTTTAACTACTTTTGGTTCCTTCATTTTCGAGTATTTACGTCTATGAACATTTTTTGCTTATTTTTTATTTTTTATTTTTTTCAAACAGATAAAATGGAGTTCTAAAAACCATAAACAGAACTTCTTTCCAACTAGAATATATAGTCTGATTTTCAGAATGCAGCTGAAATTTTCAAAAAGAAAAAAATGCAGGAATTAATATTAAATTTTAACTCGTCGAGCTCTTTTCTATAAATGTACTTAGAAATCATGATGACGCAATGAATGTTATTAATCAAGGAAGGAGCATATCGCGTTTTAGATCTATCATAGAAGGCTTCTCTATTATTTGAGATATTCTTGTTTCCGTCTTGCCACAGTTATTCCCCCCCCCCCACAAATAAATAAATAAATAAATAAATAAATAAATAAATAAATAAATAAACAAATAAATAAATAGTCAGTTCATATAGCTAATTCTGTAAACAGTGCTTAACAATTATGAGTTCGCTTTTCCTTTCAAGAGTCATAGTGCATTAATCTCTGAAATGCAACTCAACTAAGATAATTAACGCAAAAAAAGTTTTTATATTCAGTGTGAAGTAGAGTTTTATAAAAGCTTCTATAATACTTCCTAATATCATTCAAAAGAAAAAAAAAATCGGCTGGCTCTAACATAGATATGAGTGGATCTTAAATGGCTGTCAATAACTGGAAATACTACTCACTGCACAATTTGACTACATATGTAGATACAAGTCACAATGAAGCACATAGTAACGAAGTGGTTTTAATCCACAAAATATGCATAATTCATAACTAAATTCATATTATCATAGAGACTATTCAAACCCAATTAGGAGGAATTTGCAAGTATATGAAAAATGGAGAGGAAAATTATTGAAGTTGGAAAATATATGGGAAAAAGGAAATGCAAAAATTTTTCAGAGTGAAATGAACAAAAATAAATTTACATATGTGAGAATATTTGGCATTATTTCCTTTACTTAGTGCATGAAATGTATATGCAAATGGAGAATTGATAATGCAATTGCTGGTTAACTTTTAATGAAATATACACTTAAATAGTTAGGATTAGACGAGAGGGAGAGAAAGGGGGAATTTCATCAAAATCCACTTGACAGCACGCGAATATACGATCTGCATCGTGCAATTAAACAACAAAAGCTTAATTCCTCTTTAAATTGCTTCTGGAATCAGGAAAAAAAGTGGATTTTTTTCCTCATCTTTTTTTCGGAAATCACTATAGGCATCTTTTCTCAAAAAACTTCGATATTATCATCGTCGTGATATGCTACTAAATAGTAATTGATATTTGTTTGCCAATATACATTCAAATTTATAGTCGTATATCTCCTTTCATACTGCAAAATTAATTAGAATAAACCGAATACTATAACATAAATGGTTTCTGAGTGATGAACGAGTTTTTGTCCTACAATGGCCTTCTCATATGATTAGGCATGCATTGTTAGTGCAATAGTGCATTTTCACGCTCTTATTGTATTATCGCGCGAAAAAACAAGCAGCCTCAATTTTCAAGAAAAACAGCTCAACTTTAATAAACTTCCCTTCCTTTCGAACATAGAATTTGTCCACTTTAAGAATCCACCGCTCTCTTCTCTTTCCTCTACCTAAAACTTTTTAGTTAGTTATAATTCCATAGGATTCATTCCTCCTGAAATGATATATACAATGAGAAAAAAAAAAAAAGAAAAAAAAAGTAGTAAAAGCACTAAGCGTGCACATTGCGTAGCTTCATAGCAACGCTAAGCATCACAACGATTATCGATTAGTCTTTATTGAGCACATATTATCGTTTGCAATCTTCTTACAAACTATAAGCGTACTTTTTCATCGTTAGCATTCTCTATTTTGTGAGGATAGTATAGTGAAATTTTATTAGTCATTAAACACCTACAAATTTTATGCACTAATAGACTATCACCTGAGAGGTAAGTGCTCTCTTTATTTTGGGATCTAATTCTAAAGATTGAATGTTTACTTTGAAAATTTATTGTATGGGTATTGTACCATCTCCCTCTTCACCCTCTTGATTTCTTTGCCTCTCACAAACTACAACCCTGAAAAATGTTTTGGCTGCTTCGCTCAACTCTTTGAAAACACTAATTTTTTGTCCAGCTATATTGCGCATTGGAAGCTAAAATTCGCAACGTAATAGAGCCATTTTTTCTATGTTGGGCAATTATATTACGAGTAGCGATGATTTGTGTTCATTCATCTAACGAAAACTGTAAAAAAATAAAATGTAGCGAAGTATTTACGCGTGAAATCTGAGGCGAATTTATTTCTGCATTATAGTATTAAACTTGTATATACTCATCTGTTGTATACAGGTACAAGTGTACAGGTGAAAAGAGGTTCCAACGAAGCCGATGGCAAGCTCACCTTTGTAGATTTGCGCATTGGACCACCCGTTTTTAAGAATCGCTTAAAAATGATCAAAAGTGTGTAGCAATAAAGGGTTTATTTTCCCCATATATGAGAGCTCACAGAATTTTCAAACACAAATCATTCGTCTTGATTAGCTTTTGAAAATTTGCGTTCATAAAGGGTACCACGTTAACATCGTAACAATGCATATATCACATCAGTATGTCAATCCGATGTAATCTGTCGGTCCTGTGCACTAATCGCAATTTCAGAACTGTGAGTAGTCCGGCAAATCCAGAAGCAATTATGGGCAATCCAACAATTTTCAGGAGGAGTTATAAACGATCCAACCATTTCAAAAGCAGCTCTCAGTATTCAAAACCCTTTAAAAAAGTTGCATGCATTTCGCATTCGATCGGGTTTTCATTTTATATCGGTAGGATGATATTTCTTTTAGCAGTCTTATATGAATAGTCAGATCAGTGAAAATATGATTGCAATATGTGTAAAAATTTGTAGGCAATTTCTGAATATGATAAGTGAAATAAAAAAAATTTTATCAGCACACTTTTCTACTTTTTTAGTCACATACTATATGGAGTCATTAGAGTTGAAAGTTGGCCGTTATGTGGATTTATAGCTTCTCATATAGTTCACTCTCTAAAATTCACCTAGCAATCTGAATTCTTTATAGTCAAAATTTGCATGAATCTCGTGAAATTGTGCAGTTATATGTAAATACGCATAATATACTTTTGATGACTCATTAATTAAAATATTGGTTGTGATTTCCACCTTTAATTAATATAATCGATTGCCACCTTTCGATCACTTATAATCTATAATCTATTAAAATGTCTAAGGATAATATTGATTTCTATGACGTATTCTAAAGTGAATAGCAAAGAGGTCACCAAATGTGAATCATTCGTAGTTTAATGGCTTTGAAAAAATGCAAATAAAAGTGATTTAGTGGAGAATGGGAATTTTTTTCACTAGTTAAGTAGCGTGTATAAACGTGGAACGGAAATGCTCGCAATAGAGTGCTGCATTAGGCAACAAACGTCGAGTCGACGATCGAGAAAAAATCATTGAAGCATATCAACGTTGCTATATTCACATTGGGTATTCCACTTAAGCAAAGGTAGGCGTAAACGAATTCACAAAGAAGGTGGCAACGGTTTTTGGAGTCGAGAAGAGAGGCCAATTGTTTTGCTATGCTAAATCTTTGTCTAAACAAACGCTGAGGCTTACATTTACATAGATATATTAAAAAAAAAACTATTTTCATCAGCAAAACAGATTACTCCACTCATATGTTTGAGTGTCTACATATCTGTGATCGTATGTGCGCGCGCACGTATGAAAATAATATTGAGAAAATTAAAGGAAATATATTACTGTTCAATTTTTCGTTGAAGAACGAGAAAGAAAATAGGCGAAAAAAGAATGTTGAAGAAGAGATAATGTCAGTTTTTTTATTTCATTTTGCAAGAGGTTTTATCTATCTTTTTTTTTCACATTGAAGCTTCAAAGAATTTCCCAACGGGAAATCAAATTACTCATCTATCCGAGAAATATTTATCGTTGATCGGACGATTATCGATCTCTAACGATAGAGGATTACCGAGCGGTTGAACATTTTCAAGTTTTGAACATCAATAATCGAATATGAATTTATCTGTTTTTTGCCTGTAAGCAACTTCGAAGAAGCCGAATATACTCTAATTAAATTAAGAAATTCATATGGGATATGGCACAAAGTTAAGAGAGTTTGCGCAAAACGCCGAACTTCAAACTTTTTGCGATATTATTTTCATATTTCTTAACTTTAATATAGATTCGAGTGCATCATATCTAGCAGCTGAAATTAAACAATTTCAAATTGCTCGATTAAGGTTCAAAAATTCAATATCTTCAGCTATACCATATCGTTTGCGTACTAGTGATTTGACTGAATAATATGGGGCATAAATCGGCATTTGTAGCAGCTGACGATATATGGTTGAGAAAAAAATTATATATCCGCATAGGCATAAAAACGTTAAATGCATATGATATATTATATAAAATCTAAATAATGGCGTTTAACTTCCATGATATTCCAAGCATTATTGAGAAGCTTCTAGAGGATTGAACACTTTAATTGAAAAAAAAAAAGAACATAACTCACTAGTGAATTGATGAGCAAGGTTAGGGTTTGCCCATCCAGATACTAATGGAGCGATACAGGAAAGTTGAGGTATAGTAATATAATCGCTAATCGAACGCTTGAAGCAAGTATGAAGACAGTTGGTACACGCGTTATCTCGATGATGGTATATCGTCGCTGGTTGTTGTTGGTGTTGGTGGTACTATCGTTGTCTTACTGTTGTTGGCCTGTTGATGTTGTTGTAGGTGGTGGTTTTGTTACTGTCGACAGTGTTGTTATTGTTGGTTCCAATGAGGTTTTTCATCAACTATTGCACGTTTGCCGACATTCTTTAAAGCCCGATTGTTAATCTACTAATTTATAGAAGTATATTGTTGACATATACTCCCAAGATTGCTCTTTTGAGGCTCCTTTTGATCGTATAAAATTGAAAACATATTTGAAAACAATCAAAAAAAAATCCACCGGTTTGGATTTTTACATATCTGAAAACAATCAAAAAATCATCGAAACATCCACCGGTTTGCAAAGCTGTTTTTGTGAAATGAAGAATCGTATCAATTAAAACATATGCAAATTTTTTAATTGTTTTCAAATATGTATAGATCTATCTGAAGTTTGTGAATCAATACGATAAAATAGATGATCAACCTATAGTGGGTAATTCAATCAACGAATTTAATGTCTGCAACAAATTTTAATGGTTTTCAAAATCGTTCCCAAGTTGAAGCTATCGGACCGAGAAGTAGGCATACACATTCACGTAAGGCTTAATGCTTCGATGATGCACTTTTACAAGGCAATTTTATTAAAGCGTTTAATAAAGAATAAAGAAAAAACAAATTTGCCAATGAGAGGCTCAAACAAGTACTGCGAGAAGGTATTAAAAATTTCGCTCGTCGTGATTAAAAAAATGATAGGTGCCATCGGTAAAGAAGTACACAAAAACGTTACCTTATTTGCATATAGCAACGAATAAAACTCAAATAAATGACACCTCATTTGCATATGGCAACGTTTAGAGCTTTTAAAGATTCATTAAAGTTTACACCCTATATTTTCAATTTTTCGCTCATTTTCTTTTAAAAAAGTTTTCTTTTCTCTTACAGTTTACAGTTCAACTCGATAATTCAGCGCTGAATTTCACTGATATTTCATGCAACTTCTATGTTTTCAGAAATTATCAACTTTTTTTTCACATCAATGAGTTTTTCCATTTTTGATCTTATTGATCAGTCCTTCTCATCGATGTTGCGTAGCTTATTTCATCCACTTTGCACTTTCGGTATTCAGATTATTTCCTATTTAATTCTTGTTTTATTTTTTCAATTCAGTTTTCCTCAGCTAAAGGAGATGTGAAATCAACGGGTGAATCTCACCTTGGTCGAGAATTAAAACGGCGAAATCGTAAATAAGATGACTTTAATTAACGAAAGCCTTTCGTTCTTTAAATAACAATTGTCATCGTTTATTACATTAACGTATATTGTTCATTGTATTGCTTTTACGATCCTCAGCAAGAAATATGAATTCTTTAATATTGGTAATTTAATTGAAATATTTGTTATATTGGTTCTACCTATCAATTCTTTCTGATATATCTATTTGTTTTTTTTATATTAAAACTATTATTTGAATATTTTTTTTTTATATTAAAACTATTATTTGAATATTAAAATAACATTCACATTTTTTTTCTTATTGATAACAATTGCTTCGAGTTGGTGAAGAACTTTATTGATGTATGATAAAGATGGAATGATAAGGAAATAGCAAATATTCAATATGAAAAAGATATAAGCTTAAATTATGTAAAAATTTATGCAAATTTCAACAAAAAAAATCTGAAAAATTTGTTTGCAATTATTGAATTCAATTATGCCAGGATATTAAGGTTACAGTAATTATAGCTTCATCGTTAACTCAAATACGGTATATTTCATGACTTTGATTTGCATTGCTAGAATTTTTGGTCGCGTTGAAAGATTGACATCTCCATTAAAATAGACGAAATTCACCAATTGCCTAATTGAGTATAATACCATGGGAAGTATTTAAAAAGAAGCGGGTATCTTTTCCCGCTACCCTTCCCGCTTCTCTTTTCTCATATGATATTTTCTTTTTTACCTATTTTCTCCTTTTTCATTCTCTTTATCTTCCTCGCTTATTTTCTCCTTTTTCATTCTCTTTATCTTCCTCGCTAAATGAAAACACGAGCTTCATTAAAATACCGACTTGACGATAAAATGCTTTCTACTCGCTAAAGCAATAATCAAAATCTGACAGATATATGAGAATGCAAGAGAATTACTGAATGAAAAATGTACTCAAAAAGCAACTAAAGAGTCGTACGGTGATCAAATGGCCTATCGAGATCAAATGGCTCAACGAGGAAAAAATAGTGCCAACTAAGCTAACGCGAGACGTATCGTTGTACTTCTTATTCAACGAAGAAATCAATTACATGAATTGCCAACAAACACTGTGTATCACTGAAGTCTTAACTGATCTTATCAGTCGTATAACCCCTTTTTCTCTTTCTCTCTTTCTCTTCTTCTCTCTTCCCAGCTCTTTCCCTCTTTCCTACTCTTTCTCTTTTCCTCTTATTTTCCCTCTGTTCTTCTCTGAAAAAAAAAAATCGTTTCCCCGTTCTCGTGGATTGTAAAATACAATCCAATTAGCATAAAATGCAAATTCGACCGCTAAATAGTTTTTACACCTCATCAGCCTTCTAAGCCTTGGATTAGATTTCGATGTTAATCGATCAATTTGGAAAATAATATAGCTTATCATTGCATCATGCATATTATTATCTTATATTACTCCTACTTCAATGATTCTTAAATAGTATCTATTAATGTTAATTATGCAAATTTCTACGTATACATATAATGCAGTGCATTTTTGATGAGATTGTCAATAAAATACGATCTATCATTTTGCATAAGAAACAATAGTGATTGTGAGGAAATGAATGAACAATATTATCGATAGAGTGTAATGTAACTTTTCATTCAAAATTATTTCGAATACACTTTTGACGCTTCACTGCGTTAACGACTACAATTTATTTTCACTCGTCGATGCATTTGAGTAGAAAATTTCGAAAGGAAATTGAGTTTAATGCGTTAATCAAATACAACACTTTCATACGTTAATATTTTGATGAAATTTTATTGCAATTTAAAATAAAAAAATTATGAATTTTGATGAGACATTTCTTTAAAAAAATTGAAATGTAAAGATAAGATGAAAAATAATTTACTGATATAATAATAATAAAGGAAAATGATAGTAAAATATGCATCGAATTTCTGCTTCGATAAGTTTGTTTACGCGTAAAATTTGGCACTAATGAATAGACATGAAGCGATTATTGCGAAACCTTGATACTCGTTATTATATGATAGAGTAAGCAAAAATCTGGTGAAATTTTCTCAAGCACTGATTCAATTTCCATTTGCATTCGGCTATCAATATGTCTAGAAATTAATACATAATTAAAAGTATTTTTATGAGCCTTAGAAATATCTATGCAATTGCTTGATATGATATGGGTGAAATTATAAATGAGCTAAAATTTTGGTCTTTGGTATGAATATGGAAATCCCTAAAGAATTTTGAATTTCATTCGATAAACCTATTTGTGCTTTTTGACTGAAACTTTTCGAAAGTTGATTTAAATTTTTTGAAGCATAATCGTAAGTTATGGAAATCGGTGAGTCGGTATAATTCGATCATTGCATTTCCAATCATGTTCTTCTGATCATCAATCAATAACCGATGAAGCTATCCGTTAATGGAATTTTATCGATCATACGTTCACGATCCATCAACCGAACCATTCTGTTGATGAAACTTTCGAAGACTTAAATATAGCTATCGTATTTTATAAACGTTCAATATTTATATCCTTTATATAACGTTTTGTGCGAATTAAGCTTCTAAATTGAACGGAAAAAATATAGAATATCACCTTTTATGTGAGCCATAAAAACATAAAATCCTTTATGCTATTCAGATTTCTTGAAAAAAAAATTTACTTTTCTAGATCTCAGATCCATTAACCGAATTTCACAGAAATGACTTATGACTGTACGACAATTACGATATGATGCAGCAGATGGCAGCGATGAATTTTGAGAAAACACCAGAAAAAACTCCTAAATTTTAATTCCTTTTCTATTGGCTTCATCTCAAGATGGTATACATATGTGCGTTTGGAAGCGATACAACTGGACCAGGTACGGTCATCTTAAAAAAGGCGGAAAAAATTCGCCAAAATTTTGACTTCCAATGTGGAAAAAGAAAAGAATTGCTTTAAGTTCCATGTTCGTATATAAAAATGCTTTCATATAAAAATTCATATAAATATGCTTAAATAAATAAAAATAAGTAAACCAAATTCATCTCATCTTATAAATCGTTGTTTTGCAATTTAAATTTCTTAATCTTATAAATCATTCGGTTATATACAAATTCAGAACTAGAAAATAGTGAGGCAGAGGCAAGGTCACCTCAACTATGAGTCAGATAAGTCTTCTGGACACATAGATAGAGGTCATATTACATACGCTTAAACAACTATGCTAGTGTCGAAATTTTAGGCATTTCATCTAAATGTAGAAAGAAAATGACGCGAAAACTATTTTATGAATCCACAGATCTATGAATTTAAAAAAAAATTTTTTTTTTTGGAAAAGTACAATCAGCAGCTGATGTTATATAGTACTTGTCAAAGAAATATTCACAACAAAATAGTAGATAAGAATGTGTAAAATTTGTATACTTAAATCTATATCGATTTTAGTCTACAAATGATTTTAGTCTACTAAATCTATATCGATTTCTATTCGCTTCAGCAAATTTACTCTGCAAATAATCTGCGCACATACATATACAATGATATATGTCCATGTGCGCGTATGCGGCTCTCCGAGTGCCTGCCTGCCTGTCTGTGTATTTCTAGGATTAAACTTGAAAACAATTTAAGAAAATAAAGCTATACTTACGAAATTTGGTGGACGAATATAAGATAGAAAATAAGCTAGCATTTTATGGCAAATTTTACGTTTATCCATTAGTCTAGGAATGATTTATAGGCATTTGAATGTGCCAAAAAATTGCACTTATTTCGAGTGAAGTTTCATTTCACATCAGTTGGGAAGTAGAAAAAACACATATCGCTTTTTCTCATCTGACGCGTTTCTCCGCTTATTGTATCCACTGAGAATTAATTCGTTACATTTACAAAGTTTGTGAAAAAGTTCAATTAAGCAAAGAAGTAATTTCTAGAGTATAAATTAGAGAGATATTGAATCTATGAAAGCGTTTTTGAACGTGACGATTGAAATTATTTTTGGTATAATAGTGCAATAAAAATAGAAATTCTCGTAAGTGAAAACGTAAAAATTCTTAAAGGGATGAGTTCAGTTATCATACGTAAAAATTCTTAAAGGGATGAGTTCAGTTATCACATAAGAAAACAGAAACTAGTAGAGACAGGTACAATGGTATATTTAGAAATGGTATAGAAGTCCTCTAATTCAATTTCATGTTCAATGAAAAAATTAATTTCGATCCTATTGAATAAAAGTTCCTTATTGATATTAATTCCGCTTAAAGCTTTGTGGAGCTCTTAATAGTGATGATTTTCTTGAGATTTTCTTTTAAAACTGCTCATTTCCTTTAATGATATCATATTTTTATATCAATTTTAAATTGCACGTAGTGCAGTCATTTGGACTGCAATTTCTTATCGTAGATCTGAAAGTGTACGAAGCTTCGTGATAAGTAATTATTACTTTTAATTTATTGTTATGGACATCAAAAATATTAAAGAATTCACTACATATCCCAAATTTTTTATTACAACTTTATTGCTTTCAATTATTGTTATTTGCAATCTCTTATCACTTTTGGTTATAGCACCTGAATTCATGCACAAACTTTAGCAAAAGCCTAGGCATTAGTCTAAATCTAAGCTCACGCTTTGTCAATTAAATTCATCTCATCGAAATTTGCAACTGGCATATGTTTTTCTTTATCACTTCTTCCTTATCATTCCTTATTTCCTTATCACCTTTCCTTATCCTGGTTGGGATGTGAAAAAATCATCGTGCAGAGGATTGCCTATCATAGGCTTTGCTCTCCAATTATTTTCACATCAATGTGTTGATCTATTCGTTCTAATATCATTCAAACATGAAGCGATTTCTATCATTCTATATTGAACAGCAAAAAAAAGAAAAAAGAAAAACGTAATATCATCTCACCTTTATGATATTCAAAGAAAAAGAGGCGAAATGATTTTTGATTCATTTGTTGAGTAATATCGCTATTGAAACATCCGAATATTGAACAGTACGTCTGAATAATTGCGTTTTTTTTTTCTCGATGAAGAGAGAATATTTGTGGAACTATAAGAATTATAGAGGGTAACTAACGAAAACAAAACGAATACAATCAATCATAGAGAGCGATAAAATTGATTCCACATATATTATGTGACGTATAAAATGTAATCTTAAATTTGACTAGTCATTTTCTAATAATTTACCTTATTATTTAGATGAAATGCCTTATCACTCGCCTATTTGCATTTCTTTCATCTATTAACAATTGAGATATGCAAATTATCGCAAATTCTATATGCAAATTACCGCAAATTCTTTTTTCTTCCGAAATTATTACGATATGAAGAATGATAATATTCAATAGATCAAACGCAATTTACTCGTCTAAAAAAATGTTCAAATATAGCAGCTGATTTGTTTATCACATTTGGATTACAAAAATACTCGTTGAATTCTGCATAAATTATGTCGACAAAGATGAATATGCAAAAGGCATCAATGGAAAATTATATTGAAATATTTTCTTAAAGATGAATTTTAATGACGTCATACCAGAAATCGCAAAAGATATTACTGCGTGTCACTTCAATATGAATGCTTGTTAATTTCATTCTACAATTGAACCAATTTCCCATTGTATAATTCGTAATTTTCTCAGCGAATCTATTGCTCAACTATATTTTACCTCTATAAAAATATATAAGGTGTAATTACAGGTATGCAGGTATAAATAATTGACACCTGTAACAACAAAAGTTTTTTTCACCAATAAGTCAATATTCTAAGAGTAACTCATCTATATTCAAGAAGATATTCATGCTTGATTCCATTAACAATATCATATATAAAGTGTACAATTTATGTAAAATAAATATACATGATATAGCAGTAAAACGTAGTGTTATAAATAACAATTAATTATGCTATAAAATTAAATAAAAATTACAGCATAGATTTAATTGTGATAACGCTTTAAAAGCCGAGTGATAAGAAATATATAATATAATAACAAATATAATAGATTTGAAGTAGAGCTTCAATAAGCACTAAAAAAAATCGTTTCACATACTTTAAAAAATAAAAGAAAATCTAGCATCGAAGTTTTTTTTAGGAAACTTTCAATGTGGTTTCTATTAAGAGGATATTAAAAAAATAGTTGTAATCGCATAGAAATACTATAAACTTCCATTCGGTAGCGACTTTTGGTTATATTTTTATTTGATCAAAAATATTGTTGCATTATATTATTGCTCATTCTTTTAATATTCTTATCGTATATAATGTTATATGTATGAAATTGTTTCGTCTTTCTTCATCTCTTTCATCGAATTAAAAAAAAAGTATTGCAAAAAAAGAGAGGAATATATATGTAAATTCTCGCTAAATGAAAACATAGTAAATATTCAATAACGATTGATCACTGAAGTAAGAAGCACTGATGAAGGAATTTTTCACCGATTAGCTTCTTAATAACAGATGAATGCATTAAAAATGAATGTATTGATGGGAATACCGGTTGATCATTGCTGATCGCTTCTCATGCTACGCGTTATCACTCATTATCAATAAAGTGATAAATAAAGGGTAAAAACACGAAAAGTTTTGAGGTAATTAAAGACTTTTTTTTTTTCAAAAATGCAGACAAATATTCAAAGGATACAACGCTTGAAACTAATTAAAGTTTTCTAATGTAGCTTAATGTAGTCGAATCTAAGCGCTTCAATATGAACACAATAGACGATATGGGGATGAAGCAGAATGTGGAAACGTGGGTGGAGTTGTATTACAAGGCAATCAATCATCTAACATAGTGATCTATGAAACAAGTGAGTAGTAGACTAATCAACCAGTGGGTATACATGTTATAAGTCCTATATTTCCGCTACATTCGTTTTTTCTTTTTGCATTTAATAAATACGCCATAAATGATGAAAAATATTGATTGAGACGAATAAAAGTTTTTTTTTTTGTAAAACATAAATTTCAGTCAAATAAATTGATACATATTGACCATAATGAAAATTTGTTCGACGTTTTAATGTGCTTATAAATTTATACTTAATAATATACTCGAAATATATGACGCCATTTTGGGAAAAAGCTCGATGAAGTGAACGGCGATTGCCGTAGTTGAATCTACAGCATCGACTTGATCGTTGACTCCAGAAATGTCAACTCCTCGTTATGACAGGAGTCAATGTCGAAGATCCGAGTCGTCCGTTAGTCGGAATCACAATAAGCAACATTCAATTACTTTACCTGCCAAATGGAGTCTGAGTACAATGCTTAAATTTTGAACTTCAACAGAATTACAGCTCATTTTGCTGAAGTCGTCTTCACTAATTGAACAAAAAATCAAAAAACTTTCTTTAGAGAGTCTGCTAAGTAATTGTTCAAAAGCAAATGATCAATGATCAATCAGACTAAGATATACTTCATTTTGTTTGCATTTTTGTATGGAGGTGATCATTGATTATACATGCATATTAAATTCTTTCATATTTAATATCGCTTTCTCATAAGCTGTTTCAAATGATGAACGTCTCATCATACGAATTTTCAAGCAAAAAATTCATAAAATTTGAAATTATAATATTTTCAAAGAAAAGAAAATGATCTTTCAGTGGATTTATCTCTCTGATCTCAGCTCATAGCATCTTTAATACTACCTATAAAAAAATTCTGCGATCAACTAGCAGATAAATAGCGTGGATTCTAAATATCAAAGATAAGAAATGTTTTGAGAATTAATTATAAATCCACAAATGAATTCGATACCTTGAGTTGAATTTCTGAAAAAAGGAAAATCACCGACATAGGCATTTCGCTTTGCTGCTGCAAATGGTAGGCGTAAGCAGTAGAGATGAAATTTGTATCCTTATTGCATCTACATGGATCATCTGAAAGACGATTTAAGCTAGGCGCAGGTGCATGTCGACGTCTAGATAGAATTTGCTTGTATGCAGATGTGAATCTCTATGAAAGAATAGTAACCACCCGGCTGACGTAAACATTCATTTATTAATTCAATTGTTTTCTGCTGGTAAGCTGCTTTTATATTCAAAAATGTTATTCATATGCATCGTTCTTCCTCTATATAAGTTCAGTTGGAGGATTGGAAAAAAATCAACGATATGGAACTTTTTGTTACTCATTTGCTCATCTAATATTATTCGTTCAGTCATCAGATGGAACTTTCTCATCATATGCCATGGAGAAAAATTTAATAGAATATTTTAAAAAAGGTTTTTTTTTTTTTGCAAGAGTTCGTTCACTTAGAAAATTGTTTATTCAAAAAAGTTGGCAAAATCATTCATTTAGGGGCAAGAGTTCATTCTGCAAAGAAAACACTGATCTTGATAATTAAGTGATTTGCCTGAATTACTCCGGGATATCCTGCTTAAAGTTCGATCTCTTAGTAAAAAATTGCTCAAGAATTACTAGCATCAGGAGAAACTTTGAATCATTTGTGATTATTGAAGCCAATGGTAAATTCTCTTCCGCATTAAAAATAAATGTGCTGATAGCATATGAAATAAGAAATGTCCTCTTCACGAGTAAATGCTATAGGAACAGAGGCAGGAAATTACTACAGGAAGAGGAAAAAGGAAAATTGAAATGGCATAAGTTCAACCATAAACATTGTTTGCTTTTCGAGTATATCAAAACATAAACTTCTAAGCATCAATATCATTTAAGTCATACAATGCCATATGACGTATGAGAAGCTAAGATATGCGGCAGTCGGCTGGCTTATAGACAGATTGCTGTTTTTTTTAATTGAAGTATACACGTGCATCCGGACTTGCATATGTTCGCTTTTGCTCGACTACTTTTTTCAAAAAGAAAAACCTCAACGACGCATTTTTAAAGTCTCGCGCAAATCAATCTAAAGATGCCTTAAGGGCAAATAGTTTTATGCTAATTACTTTCAATAAAAGAAAATAGCTATAAAAAGAAGAAACAAATTACAATAATAACTCATGATGATTCGTCAAAAAATCAAAGCAAAATAAGCTGGCAACAATTTCAATGAATAAATTCGCTTATTCATTGACATTATATATGCAATTATTTTGTTTAGCCGATCTAGCAACTAAACAAGCAACGGTTCGTAACAGTTGTAATTAAATATGTAGATTTCATTGCTATAGCTACTGAATAAAGCGAACGCCCATATAATTGCTAATTAAAAATGCAAAAAAGATGAACAGACAGCCGGAACGCTGACACATATGGATAGGCATTGCAACTGCTTTATTAAATTATCAGCAGTCAAAAAATACATTATATCATAAGTGAACAGCCCATATGAGCAGCTCGCATTGGATGTGTTCTTGCTTTGAGCCCACCTTACCTAACAACTTTACGAGTTATATAGAAAAACTAAAATATGTTAAACAACTTTTCATGTTTCAAAGCCGACTCAAATGTCAATAGAAATCTGCAAACCAAATGTCATCTTTTCTAGTTTCACCGTCATTAAATGAGAAATCCTACTAGTTTAAAATATATGCAAATTTTCTAACACCTTTGAAGATCTCCAGCTGCTTTCGAAGTTGATGAATCAAGCTGTCATATAATATGGGAAGTAAGCTTATGACATATAAAGTATTCATTTCGTTACTCTAGTTTCAGCTGCACCTGATTTGCAGTTAATGGTTTTATCTACAGGCCGATGAAAATACATATGTATATGCGCATAAATGCTACATTTAAAAAAATGTGCTTTCGCAAATTTACTTCATCTCAGATGAAGTTGAAGAAAGTAATTAGGACGCTGAATTCGTCTGAAAAAAATTTCTTATCTTTCTAATATTTGGAATATATATATATATTTGAATTTGAATGTAAAATATATTTTTGAAAGAAATATATTTGAATATAAAAGTTTTACAGCATAAGGTGGTGACCTTCTCTACTGTGATTGCTTTCGAGGCAAACGAATCTCCCTATTGCAAAATAATATGGTAGTTGAACGCGCTGATCAGAGATTTTAAGAATCATTTCCTTTCCCGCTGCCCCCTCCCCTCCCACCCCATTCCCAGGATGCAATTTTTTTACTTTGGAGCTATTTTTTCTCTTTCAATGAAAAAAAACGTCCTTTTGAATGCCTTTTAACGTCAACAAACTTTTTTATTACGAAATTTTACAGTTGGAAATATAACAATAGTTGCTCTACATTGTGCACAAATAACACATTTATGATCTCATCATCTATTTTGACCATCCTATATTCACTTCTAACCTCACACTACATCACTACTGTTCACATCATTCTTACTTTTGTATGTGTATAATTGGCTCGCTTTTAGCATCGTTGATTGTGTTGACTCTTCACAGTGTTAGTTCGTATCAATCTGTGGTGGCTAATTGTTTACAGCGGCTGTCGCTAAGTGACTGGTTTTACATGTAGTAATTCTTTGCTAAGAAAATATTGTTGAAGTTGCAATATTCTATAAAACCTCACATTGTCACCATCATCGATCTTGATAAGCTTTCGAGGAGCCGCAAAAGGCTCCACAGAGCTTCAGTGAGATTTGTCAGCCGCTAATTTTTCCTCGTCACAAATTTTATAATCGGCCATATGACGATCCGTATTGAGAGTAGGATGAAAGTTTATAATTTCAATCCTTCTTGATTTTTCTTACAATTTTGTTTTTCGTTACTTTGTCTAATACTTCAGAGTTAAGTTCAGGCCCTCTTCGTAGATATTATTAGCCTAACACTTTACTTATAGGTGCTTATCATATACATTTCTAACTGAAATCGATTGATAATTGTATGGATTTCTTCCTTCAAATGCTACTGCCAGGTTGAATCTTCACTTTGAAATGAGTGTAAAATATTGAGTGTATAGTAGATTTTTGAAAATCCATTAAACTACTTCAAAAGTTAGAAAATTATTTCGTTTTATGTTAAAAATATATAATAATTTTATAAGATATAACCAATTTTGAGGGTTGCAATGGAGGCTCGCTGAGTTATGAAAAATACGAAAAATTACCAGTAAACTTCTTATATCATAAAAAATTCTTGAGAAAACAATATTAGTCGATCAGATCCTTAACAATTACAATAAAGTTATAGATAAATAACGATATTTTCGTCGTAAAATCATCTCTACTATCTTATAAGAAATATATAGGATATAGGAAGTGAGTACGTCAAATTTTTACGGAAGGAAAAGTCTATAAATATTGATATTGTTGAAAGAGGTTAATTTTGAGTACAATATGATCGGAAAGAGTGGTAGAACCAGAAGTGAAGTGTTATATGCATATATATGCATAAGGAGCTATATTTCTAATTGTAGAATTTAAGACCGAATAATTTTTCATGAGAGAGAAAAATTTTCGGAGTCTGAAAAATAGTGATTTTTTCCAGTAGATGTGCTCCATTCAGATAATGGAGCTCACATCTAATAGAACATCTTTTGCTTCACTTGAAACCAGTGCTGAATTTATCGAACGATGGTAGAGTGAAAAGATTATTTATGATTAGAATGGAGCGAGAAGGGAGACTGTTAAAGATGTTAACAATCCCATTCCTCAATGGTGTGTTTGATTATTTATAGATTGATAAGTTGATTTAAAAAGTTTGACAAAACTTTCAAAAAAATAAACTTGAAAACTTTTCAAAATTTTAAATGCATCATCGAATCATCTATACGTTCGAATAATCGAATAATCGCTTAGCAAAAATTTTAAGCAATAATGCTTGCATGTTGAGTGTATTATTAGAGTGGAACAGGTGGCGACGTAAAGGTGTGAGATAAGTGAGTACCTTTAAAAAAAAATGTTGCATGCAGCAATATGTGAAAGAAATATTCAACTTATTGTTGCAACACATAAATTTAACGCCTAAATGAGAACGTGCTTTAATGTTGTTCACTAAGTGTGGTGGAGATCGTTAGACGACGAGAGAACGTAGTCAGTTGGTGCGTTGAGACGAACTTCAGGCGACTAGTTCGAGCTATAACGCTCTCGATTCTCGCTTCTCCTGATCATTCATCGTTTTCCACACTAAATTTCACGTTCAACACAATCATTTTACTATTTACAACTTTTAAAGTTGCGGCTTATTTCTATTTATTCTATTCAATGATGCAAATTTTGCTGAATTATTAACTGATACAGTATGTGAAAAAAATAAAAAAAAATAAAAACAACGGTGAATGCATACTGTTTGGATATGCTAATTTTGTTGTTTATTCTTTGTGATTATATATTTGCAACAAATATTCAAATACGACGCAACGATTGTACAATCAAATGTGATCATTTCGAGGAGAATATTGCCTTTGAGACATGTCTTAAGATATGTGCCGGTACGGCCGCACATACGACCTATCGACTCGATGACAATGATAGTATCGTCGGTAGAAGTGAGTTGTTTTTTTTGTTTTGTTTTGCTTTTCTTTTGATTGCAAAAATTTCACTCGCTTAGTTTGCAATTTGCGTATCACAAAATGCAATAACACGTCTATACATATATGCAAAATTGTTTTTGCTTTTTTTTTATCACCTCCATAAGAACAAGATACCACTTATAAATCTAGGATGGATTACGCTTAGTCGATAGTCGTGCATCAAGAAGTGTCTGTTGGTTAGTCTATCTGATCACTTTATTTTATTAACCACCATAGTCAAAGATGCAATATTCAGCAACAACAATATATAATAGGATTTCAAATGCGATTTTATTGACTCACCAAATTTTGAAAAAATTTATAAATATTTAAAATTTGCTGAAGATTTGCATATTTCATAGAGAAATGATTTTTTTTTTTGTTGAAGATTTGAACTATCCGATTAGTAAAACATTGAGGATATTGTTCTACATATTTTTTATTTTGTTAATAAATTGTTGAAATATTCGATGAGGTTAAGTGAAATGCCAAAAGCCCATATCATGCCCGTTCTGTTGATGCGTTTCTCCAGTTGTTATTTTCACTATCGTTGCAAGTGGACAAGACATTCTTCTAGAAGTTATATATTTTCCTCGTCTTCTTATCAATAGTTTTACCCTTCTTAATAAGTGAATACAAATTTGTTTTTTATGTGCTATTTTATTCTGAGAAAGAATAAGTGTTTTGCCTATCAATTTGGATGAAATAAATCGCTAAATAAGTTCTCAGACATATTGCATACATCGTCTATTTTCCGTCCATCGGTTGATTCAAATTTTTTGCTGCCGTTGATCTAAAGTTGTTGGTCGATTGGCCAATTCAACAGCCCATGGAATTCTAGAAGACGAAATTTATTAGCTAAAAATGGCCAAAAATCGGACAAATATAGCTATCATTTTTTTCAAGAGCTTTCATTTTGTTTGATGACCAGCACTTTTTCAGCCCACTTATACTTGATATTTGGTATTCAAAGCTGTAGCCTTTTTTCAAATTTACATATTTATGCTTTTTATAATAAAAAATGTACATTAATGTTGCGCTATTTTCTCAATAAATTTGCCAATAAGTATGTGTTATGTTAACTATGAGTTTTTTTCCCGATATTCGTAAAGCGTTGCTGTTATCTCTTCGAGAAATCTTCAGTTGTATTGCAATCTCGTCATAATGTTGTTCCCTCAAGATGAAGTGGAAATGCTATTGATATGTATTTGAAACTATCTTTGATCGATCTATCGTAGGCGGTGATTCTGAGATGTTAGTCGATTTTTTTAAAGATTTTTTTTTCATTATTTTGAATTGTTGAATTTTCTCCCTCACCGGAAGTTATATAAATTCCTCACAACAACTGAGAAAATTATTTCATGTTTACATTCGAGAATATAATATTACTTTCTCGGTATTATCTCTCTCTCTCTCTCTAAAATTTCATTACCATTAAAGTTTCTTCTCTTTTTCTACCGATAAAAACTGAATTTATGTAATGTTGATTTCCTCTTTTTTTTTCAAAGGTTATTGGAATAGGTATTCATTTTCAAAGGATTCTCTCATTTCGTACGTCATGAGCTGTGCACGATCCATTTGACAGCTTAGGAAGAATAGCAGATGCGGTTTTTTTTTGGTTTACTTGGTACACCTATGACGTAACTAACATATGCATCAGCAATGCACATAACACCTTCTATCGATTAAGCTTTTGTGCTGCCAACCTATGCTGAATATTTACAGCAATTGTTTAATTATCAAGTTGTTATATTTCAATTTGCAGCCTTCTATCGTATAATTATTTCTTAAGCATTTTTTCGAATTTCCTCCTCAAAAGTATATAAGAAGCAATATCGTTTATTTGTCTCACTATTGTTTCTATGCTTATGTATGTATGTATGAGTCCGTTTGTCTGTCTCTCTTACAATTCTACCTTGGCTGTGAAATTCGACGCTTATAATGTTTGCCCTATGACGACTTTTCACACTAAGAGTAATGATCATTTATCGATTGTAATGAAAGCTGTAGAGGCTTAGAGGAAAAAAAATTTGCATACACGTTACATGAGTCGCTTTTTCTATGTTATTACGAGCTAAGTTATAAAAAAAAAAAAACGAATCGTCTATGCAATATCTGAACAAACGATGAAGCATTTTTTTAAAATATGAAAGTATTATTGTATATAGTTCTTATTTTTTGTTAATTTATGAAAGCGGTCGGTGAGATGAGGGTGGGCATCGCAAAAACTCATGCCGTATCCGTCCCTTCTCTAGTATGTTTGTGCATTTTTATGCATAAAATTATTATCATCAAAATTATTGGATTTTATGGAAAATTTTTTAGCACCCTTATGAACCGAACTCATCTCACGCCTAGAAAGACCTGCCACATTTTTTTTTTTGCCATCCTTTTCATCGAAGATTTCCCGCTTATTCGTATATTTTCTGAATGAGAACATTAAAATAAATGGCGTTTGAAAAAAAGTGCATTAATGTTGCAAATTTTTCGGGTTAACTGCATTAAATTTTTATGATAGTGTATTCTAAACTTGCACAGCTGTTTCCCACATATTGCAGTTTCACCATTCGGCGAAATCATCATATTTCTTAGAAAAAAAAAAGGTTTTTATAATTTCGAGCAATTCGGCATCTCTTGAAATTTTTCATTTCATTTCTGTTCACTTTTTTTCTCCACAGATTTTTATTTCCAGTTATATGCCTTCTACAATTCAATCCTTTACTACCTGTCCTATAAAATATATTCCATAATTCAATTATATATTATCTATGCAGTAAAACACCTGTTGCAATTCAATTTTACATCACCTATCTGCTAGTGCATCTGCCAATATAAAATACCTGCTATAATTCAATTCTAAGTTAATTTATTTATATATCTGTTATAATTCATATTTGTGCTACCTCTACTACTACCTGCTTTAATTAGAGGGTAATATATGTGGAGCACTAATAAATCTGTATAAATCATTAATCAGAAATGATAGATAAAAGTTTGTTGAGGAAATTGTTGAACTTTTTTTTTGTCGTTTAAGCACTTATCTAGCTTAAAGCTATTCATCTTCTTTAATCTTTTTATGTGTATTAAACGCCGAAAATTCTCTCATTTATTACTTTTTTAGTTCGGCGAATGCATATCATCGTGTGCTCAACTCGAAGGCAACGTTGCACATATTTCACGTATTAGTTTTATGAATGAATGAATGCAAAATTTTTCACTTGAATTTTTAACTTTCAGCTCATATTTAACTGATTTGGCCTAGGTTTTTTTCGACTATCTCAAACGTTGAATAGGAAGTTTGAATTGGGGGAAGGGAGATGGATATTGCAAGCAGTGGAGAAAAGAGAAGAAGTTCATATTATCCATGCAAAGAAAAAATTCTAAAAAAAAAATCTCGCGGTAAAGCTATATTCACCTAGAATATATCTTCGAGTGTGGTGCCAACATGATACCGCACTTATTTAAGTAACAGTAAACGTCATTCATGTGAAATTAAAGCGAGTAGCAAAAAGCATCGGACGTAGTGGGAACTCGAACTTGACAGCATCCATTTTCCGCGTAAGCATCCTCATTGATGCGCTATTCTGGATTCACTCTTCGAACATCGTTGCTATGCCAATTGAATACTGAGAATTTAGCGCCTCCCGAGGATCAAATTTTTTTTCTTTTTTTTGCAATTGTCCGAATGGGCTTTGCAAATTTTTGGTTTGGAATTTGCGGATTTTCTCATTCAAAAAAAAAACCGCTTTGTTCCACTATAGAGCAGCGTGCATTGCTGGTATAAACTTGAAAAATCCGATTCTATTTTCAAATATTTTATGAATCGATATATGCTGAAAAAAAATTTTTATACGAACTCCTGTTGCATGATAAACGTGGCATGCTTAAAGAGTTTCTTGACTATCTATTTAAATACAGTATATGTTTTATATATGTTTAGGTTAACACTCCCCTTCCTCTACTCCTAGGGGGTTAGTAACTTCTTTCTCCTTTCCCTTTGAACTGTGGACAACGTCCACTCCTTACCTGATGCCCTTTGCTAACCGTTATGCGGGGCTCCTACAGATCCATTGTGTTCAGGCGCATGTCTGCTTGAATTCCTCAAAAACGATTAGGTTCGTCAAGAGGTCAAGGGTCAAACTTGCTAGCTTGAACAACCGAACAATGGCATTCATTTTTATAGCATGTAAAATCTTCACAGGTTATCCACCTCCGCCATCAAATCTCACCGTGGAAACGTCTGCCATAATTGGAGATGTAAAATTTCTCGAGTCGACTATCTATTGGGATGCGGAACCAGGTGAATATTTTTCAACCATTGATAGTTTTTTCAGTTTTTCTCCCATTTGAATTCATATATTATTAATTGAGGTGATTCGTTAAGTATTATTCCGAAAAACTTTTGCCATTATGAAGATTTCAAACTTTTTTTTTCAATTAGAGAAAAAAGATTATTCTCATTTAATATTTTTTTAATGCAAAGAATTTCACTCATTTTGCTATCTTGTCGTTGAAATTTTCGATACAAAAAGTTTACTGCTTTATATTTTAGTAATAATGAATAATTTTTTATTATGCAAATTAATGAGTTACAATAACGTCGTTATAACTGATATACTATCATTTTATAAAGAAATATCTGAAGAAACGATCTCAACTTCTATTATTTAGATGAACAACGTATTGGTTTCTATTTGCGGGTTACTGCTGTCGATGAGTGGTGTGAACGTGACTTCCCAGGCTATTATGAACCAAATATTGGCCCGGTATGTGCTTTTTTTATTGATCACACTATTCCATTAGAGGCTTCACACCTCGTTTGCCAACATTAAATATCTTATATGTTCATATTGCTAATCTTTATTAACAGCATAAAATCTACTATCAGTATGGTACCATATTTTGTTGTTTTGCTTAGATGGGTAATGTAGTTTTCGCGGGGGAACAATAAATTTGCTATTCATAAAGCATAGACTATATAGGCATTAGCTGGTCATATAAATAACATCTTAATCAGAGCACATTTGGCAATATTCCAAATTATATAATTTCTTATAGAATAATATAGTGGCAAATAATTGATAACGATCCCATATTAGTTCAACAGGAAATTTGAAATTATAAAACAAATTTTTTTTTTCTCGAAAAGAAATCAAATTATAAAAAGGATAAAGTGATCTATTCAAATTCGTAAACCCTATTGTTTTATACGGTTTTCATATGATTCTTGAATAAGTAAAATGAAGTTTTCCCATCAGAACTATATTGTTTTGCTTTTTCTGTAATTTTTTTTAATCAGAAAAAAGTGGAAAAGAAATGCGAGAAATTTAAAGTTGTCAATCTATTGGCGTATTAAGATTTTGTATCGGAAGAATCGAATTCAATTCACATGCTGATTGAAAAGATTTCTGATGTTTAAAATGTTTTCTTTTTTTCTTTTTTTTTTTGCTCTTTCTCTAAAATCGACAGTGATGAGCGCAAAAGAAAATCTAGCTAAGGCAATCGGAAGTAGACAGCAATCGTAGCGTTGAATTTTTCTAACATTGTGATTCTGCGTGGGTTTTTTTTCTTTGCAAAATTTCGACTTTTTTACGTTTCATTTTGAAAAGTTAAAAATGCGCCATCTAACTTTACCAGTTAATCAGTAAAATATAAACTATTGAAGTAATAGTTTGTTAAGTTTTTTTTTTTAAAGCTGCTCATATTATTGCAATTAAAATTTCATCCACCTATCAATAGTATTTCTGCGTAACTCTATGATTATGGTTGATACCTACTACGTTTGTCTCAATAAGTTGTGTGCAATCTAAATACGCTATTAAACTTTCATCCTTTAACTAAAGATGTTGAAAAATAAGTATAATTTGATTTGCAGAAAAATGATGCATGAAAAATTTGCAAAAGAAAACTATATTTTTGTATAAATTACGGAAATTTGAAAGTTATAAATTTTTATATTTATGTTTATTGTTTATATTTGTATTTTTAGTTACCATTTTGATGCTATTTACTAAAAAAAAAAGAAAAATTGATATAGAATTATGTAGAAAAGCTTTCCTCGTTGCAAGTCAAACTTGAATGTTCCACGTAAATGCGAATAATACATAAAAGAGAGTGGAGAGAAATTGAAAAGAAGGCAGATGTTTTCACGGTCTTCAGCGCATCATTTTCAACGTTTTCGAATCACCACAAATGCGTTAATATCTTTTATAAAAAATTCACCGCTCAAATAGAAAAAAATCTTTCAAAATTGCCCATATGTTCACTAATGGTTGAATTGTATTTGTTTTATTATCTCATACATTAAATTAAAGCAATACGAACATATTCATCAAATAGCATCCATTCCTCTTATCTCATAAATAAATATAAATATATACAAAAATCATATATTAAAAAGAAAAATGTAGAAAAAAGCATTTCCGTTTTAATTCATCGTTATGTTTTTTTCTTCCAACGATAATTTTCATCTTTGCTATTACTCATTTTATTTAAATTATCAATTTTTACCGTAAATTTTCAATTATGACGCCTGAGGAACTTAGTTTTCTTTTGAAGCTATTTTTATAGAGAAAAATGAAATGAACTTAAATCGAAATTATCTTTTTTGGCCGATCACAAAATCGCAACAATGATAGTGTTTAATCGCGTTGAAAGGAATCTCCAACGGGTACCCGATTGGCATTGAGTATTTTACAGCGATGGGTTGTGTTGAAAAAAAAAAAAAACGAGCACCACACTTTGCGGCAAATTTTTACCGGAAATTTGTAATTTTTTTCCCCATTTGCTTAAAAATTTCCCATCTCATCATATTTTTATTTCATAAAACGATAACGCTACCCTGAGAAGGATTATGCGGAAACATGCTCATATTGTTATAGTGATATTCGATATAGATTCGCAACTTTAATTTAACGGCTAAATCATCTGTATCATTCGCTGCACCAATTCTTAGCATATAGAATACGAGTGAAGGCGAGAGGATGATTGGCAATGGAAAGGAGATCGTTGAATTAGAATGCTTCTTAGAGAGGAAATTCCTTGAAATTTCAAACAAAAAAAACATTTTTTTTCTGAGAAATCATTATGAAATGATGAAAATGTTTCTTACTTACTTCTTTTATTAAGCTTCTTTTTTAGAAATTCCAAATATTTACAACTTATCCTTTATGAATCATTATACCCATTGAGTGATCTTTCGTTTGGAAACCTTAGGTATGTTGTTTACCTTAAATATATCGCGGCGAGGTTTTTCCATCATATGTTAAGTTATGAAAGTTGCGAAAAAGATATTAGAAAATGATAACTGAAATCAGGTAATACCAAAATTTGTGGACATTATCAGTGAGAAATTTCAAACATTTCCCACATCTTCATAGCGCTAACGAAGGAATTCTATATGAAATCCCTTGAAATGATTGTTATGTAAATTTCAGTGTATTCAAAAAATGTAGTAAATAATTGTGTTCTAATTAAATCCGGGTACGCAAACAAAAATATCTCATAACAGATGATGCCCTCAGGGGTTTGCAAGTTCCTCGGGATTTCCGATGAGATTGTCATCAAAGGGGAGAAGTAAGGGGAGGGAGAGGAGAGGGATCCGTATAATCAGCTCCATAATGAAAATAATCTTTTGCACTATTCAGACTGAACGTTCACATGTGATTCCACCATTGACTACCGATTCACAACCTCTCGAGATTCAACACGATTGTACGTATGATATATTGATGCACTCGACACCGTATCCCTATGGAGAAGCGGAATTTGCTGCTGTGTATAAGTATACTGTACCAACATGCGTCGAAGGATACTGTAGCTGCAGAAGTGAGTAACTCTTTTTTTAAGAATCTCGAGCAAACATTTGCTTCAAGAAGTAGACAATAAGAAGCGATATTTCCTGCAATGAATCCAACGACGAATATGAGAAGCCTGCGAGAAATTTTTTTAAAAAAATTTCTGTCGCAATTATACAACAGTCTAATTTTGGCTTATATTGCCACTAATTAAAGCTCATTGTTTAGATGAAAAAATCGCAAAGAAAAATAATTTTTTTGAAAAATTTTCCTTTTAGATCGATGAGTTTCATTTAGTGAAAATTTTTGCAATTAGGAAAAACTAAAAAAAAAGAAGAAAAATGTTCTGAGTTTTTATAAATGTTGTAGAGTGTGTTGATCGAAATTTTCCAAAAATTAACAAATTACTCTCATTTGATAATCTAATGCTTTAAATTGAGCCGATATAAAGCTTTCTCAGATGGAATGATTTTTTATGAAGTGTTTTTATAAGCGGTGATCATTGATGTTTTTATTGAGATGATTTTACAAGAGATCAAATAAGCAATGCCAAGAAATACTAAGAATAACACTAAACAGTATACCAAAATACCAAGAAACGAAGACAACAAGACGAGAAAGAAATCGAGAGAGTATAGTCATGACAATCAGATATTGTTTTAAGCTAAAGAATCAAATCATTTTGAAGGTCAAGAGGCAGTTCCCGAACCACGTAACCTAGTTTGTTTTGAGTTAAAGAATCAAATCATTTTGAAGGTCAAGACGCTGTTCCCGAACCACGTAACCTAATCGTTACCCCATTTATGGAGAACGGTGTTATTAAGGTGATGCTGAATTGGACGTATCCAGCAATTGTAGGTCACACACATCAATTCCGATTTGATCTCAGCGAACGGTATAATATTCTGCTTTGTTAAAGATTCTTATATAAAGCGTTACTTTACAAATGAACCATATTTAGCGTTGGTTTCATCTTAGACGTCAGCTCATCTTCAAGATAAATGAAAAATGAATACCATCTGACATAAATGGAATGCATGATGTTGATTATTGATTCTTGAGAATTTCCTATTTTTGAGGCAAAAATATTCCCTCTCTCTTCCCTCAATGCCCTCCTCTTCCCTCGTTTATGCAATATATATGGTTATATAGGCGATTTAAACATCATAGTAATGAGATGAAATATAAATTGTAAAGTAATAAATCTCATTCATTTGGTGAACTTCTATTAGATTTAAAAATAAAAGTGATAAGAGAGAAAGATTTGATGGTTTAACTGATTCTTCCTATCGCATTTTTTTGATGTTCAATAAATTTTTTGACGAATAAGAATGTGCTGAAATTCATTTTTTTGGAATAAAATAGATCAAAGGAGAGAAAATTTAAATATTTGAGGTAGAAAAATTATTCTCATGACTTTTTTAAATGAAATTTTTGAATTTAAAAAAATTTATTTAAGGTTCTATCATAATCAGATTCGCTTCAAAGATTCGGATGCATTCAAATTTCGCATATCCGATATGCCATCACATGTCGTATTCGCACAAGAGGTTCGTTATTATAATAAATCGGTGCTGGTCTCTTCTATCATTGCTCAGAGGTAGAGCACTCACCCGGCAAGCGAGAGGTCGCGGGTTCATCCCCGTCTGCGGACAAGCTTTCGTTGGTCATCAAAAACGCTCAATCATCATTCTTAGTCTGAGCCGGACTTCACTTTTTTGGACCGTTCTTCCGATGAATTTCCGTATGAATGAGGAGTATCGTGTGACAATCTTCTCAATGAATGACCAACTATGTAACAGCCGTGAAGTGACCATCCCATTTACGACCACATTCAGTGATCAAGAAACAACGACATCTACAGAATTGCCAATATTTGCAACATCGATCGATGATGACCACTCAGTTAATATCAATATGGACAATAGCCCAAATACGACGTCAAGTATCCTCGCCATCACACCATCAGAAATCCTAAATGTGACCATTATCGATGAGGATAGTGGACAATCGAATGATGAATCACCATCGATGCGTCCATCAGAAGTTGCACTCAAGACACCGATGTTAATGATATTGGTTGGTAGTGCAACAATTATGGCCACTCTATTAACGTGTTGTATATTGATTTGTACGATACATAATTGCTTCAAACGAAGTGGAAAGTCGCATATCGAGAAATCATCTATAATACCATGGTCAATGGCACATTCCAGGTGATTCTTGATTATTCTTCTACCTTTTTTTTGCGCTTTTTCTAAATATTGTAGAAAAAAAACTTATTCGATGTTTTGTTTTTCCAAAAATTGAATCAATTACTTTCTTTTGTTGAAAAAAATTGAAAAAATACGAAAATTTTTTTCTCTTTTTTCGAGGAAATTGAAGAGCACTTTAGTGGTAGCTTGTGGCATTTATTAAAACAAATTTTAGCCATTCAATGTTGGAGACTAATATTCTTTATCGACGCGCAACCGCACCAACAACTTCCGTTGACTATGAAATACCCTTCAGTCGTATTCAAGTTGGCGGTATTATTGGCCAAGGTATGATTTATTGCATCGCATAATACGTGATATAATTATTTTGGTTGCTTTCTATGGACAAAATCATCGCCTCGATAGAATCGTTTATATGATTAAAAAAAACAACCAAGTTTTATGTAACTGGAGAGTGCCTTGAATACACCGCAAGCGTTGCCCATAAGCCTCTCCTAAATAATATGTACGCTTGAACAATTAAAGAAGGGATAAAACCTGAGTTATTTTGCTCCAGTTTTCAATTGTATTTTATTGTACGGTTTTAAAAAGTTGAGCAAATGTACATTTTTCATCGATTCTTCACTCAATTTAATGAAATATAGAGTGACTTAAATTGAAAATATTATTTAGACTATATTTTAAAGAACGAATTAAAGGTGCATTTGGATTGGTTTGTATGGGAACGGCTCATGGTGTAGAAGGATATGCTGGACCGACCACAGTCGCCATAAAGCAATTAAGAGCGAATGCTGAAGAATCGGAACGAATGGAATTCATTGCTGAAATGAATATTATGAAGCAGGTTGCTTTTCTTTTTTCTATGAACAACTATGAGTGTTAAGAAGTTATCTAAACTTGAGAATTTCATACCTTTTTGCTAGAAATACTAAGAAAATTGAATTAACTAGATAAGGCATCGATTTCTTCTGTTTTAGGAAAGTAGGAAAATGAATATTAGAATAAATTCAAATTGTATAGGTGGGAAAAGTATAATACTCTTTTATAAATCTCAATTAAATCATTCCATCCCGATAAGGGCAATATCCTACAAAAGAGAAATGAGATCGGACGTTCATCTGATGCTTAGAAGATGTAGCTTAGCATTTTATAAGGTACTGCTTTCATACAATAATTGAAGTTTGGGTTATGTAATCTTTACTGTAAGCTGTTCAAGTCAGTTTATCTGCTTTGAAAGGAATTATAAGTATTTAAAGGTAACCAGGAGTAGTTAAACGTATTTTACAATCAGCCCACTTGCATCCTTTGCCACTTGATTGGTGAAAGCAAATATTTTGTAGGATATGTGTTTGAAGAGTGGGGTTGTTTTAAATATGAGTGCATTATTATATACGTTTTGTTATTTGTAAGCACATCACGAAACTGTCTGATCTAGTATGTTTAGCTGCAAAAGTGCTTATCGTTCTAGCTTTTCTGGCGCTTATGTCCGCTTATTCCAAGTTATTTCAGGTAGGACGGCATCCAAATATTGTCGCTATGTATGGTTGTTGCACAGAACCGAATCACCAATGTATGGTGATGGAGTATGTGCCATTCGGTGATCTTAAACACTATCTTCAAAATCTTCGAAAACAGGTTCTACTATATTCGGCTATTCATTATGGTACCAACGACCGATCAAAAGCACAACAAACAAATACATTCATATAGAAATGTTTTTTACTATCAGATTTTGGCAAATTTCCTAATAAACTCATAAGTTTGAATTAAGTTCAAACTCATTGACAGCTTTCATAATTGAAACTAATAACTTCGATATCCACTAAAATGTAAGCGGCCGAATCACTAAGCAGTAGTAATGAGCAAATTCCACTTGAAATACAATTGTTTTCAAGGATTTCTTGTTGTTTCTATGGAGTAATTCAGCTTTTCAACCAAAATCAAAAAATCATGCTAAGCCAATAGGTGCTCTTGAAATGTTGTATTCTCTACTCTGATTGCATATATATATCATAGGATTATTCATTCGTTTTTTAAAATTATTTTATTCATATTTTATCCACTGAAACTTTCCCATTTGAGCGCTTCGAAGAGAATGAAAACCCCTCTAGTATTCATCTATACGCATAAATAGATCTGTTTAAATGCATTTCTTTTGGATTTTTTTCATATAGAGCTATTGCATTTATGTATTTCAAATTGTACTTCTAAGAGAGCTTTTCATTGAGTGCAATTTCTTATTTCGTTCTGTTTATACAGCAACGATTCTATGATTTCCTTAAAGAATTCTTTCGAATCTTGAAACGATATCTATCTGCTTAAAACTTATTTGTAATCAAATACAGTTGTTCAATTAATCGTTATCATTTTCGATTCTCTCAAATAAATATGGCAAAAAAAAATTCAAGAATTTTTCTAAAGCTTAACAAATATTTACGAATATCGGCTGTTAATATAGATATTTGTTTGTATATAAATGAAAAAAAATTTTTTTTTTGTAAATATTCAGTAAGGATGAAGTAACACTCAGAAAAGTAGCACTATCTTATTTGCAATTTTGCTAGAAAATATTTGTTTAAAATGGTTATATCAGTTTATTCAATGAAAAAATTAAGAGAATACCTTATAGATACCTTATAGGTAATAAGAATACCTTTCAGATATGTCATAGATAATGGAATAATTACTATGCTATGCATCTTACTTATTACTTGTCGAGGTATCTGCAGTAATTAATAGTTAAGTATTACTTACGATAGGATGATTTGATAATACAAGAGTGGGAAAAATTCTTTCGACAACAATTATTGATCACTTATTCAGTTACATTGCGTTTTAGTGCTCAGTTGTTTCTTTTGATCTCTTTATTTCGAGTATTTTCAAAAGTTTCTTCCTCTTGTTAAACTATTGAAATCTTTGATTGATCACCTTCTCGATAATCGATAAAACATCGGTGGAAAAAAAAAATCACTTTCTAGCTATTGAATCACATTAACTCGTTTAGTTGGGTTTTCTTCTTTCCACTTAGGGATTTTTATCTTTAAATTATTAAATTTTAGTTTTTTAAAATGTTTTCAATTAAAATATGGTCGACGAATTTCGTCAGCCCATCGAACAACAATGAAACTTCCCAAGAAAAATTTTTCTTTTCGAGGAAAAAATGACTCATCAAAGAAAAAAAATGAAATTCAGGCACATATCGAGTCATTGGGGATAATCCATCGTGATCTAGCAGCACGAAATATTCTTGTTGGTGGTGGAAATCAACTCAAAATTAGTGATTTCGGTCTTTCGAGGCATGGCGTTTATGTGAAGGCAAGCAAAGGTGTTATCCCATTACGATGGCTTTCTATCGAGGCTATCCAGCATAGTCTGTACTCAACGAAGAGTGATGTTTGGGTAATAGTTTTTCTGTCTATTTATATTGCAATAAGTTTCATATTGTAATGATGCTATTTATATCTATGTATTTTAATAACCTCAAGAAATTATTTGAGGATATACTTAAAAGATTCGAATTTTTAAATGCCCTATTTTTTAAAATATTGAAGATTCGAAAAGATTGCCCTATTAAACGCCCTATTTTAAATATTCTTAAAAGATTCGAAACTATTTTAAAATAGTTTTCCTGTCCTTAATTTTTAAAATATTTCGGAGATTTTTTGCAGTTTTTAAGCACTCTTTTTTTCCACTCAAATTTCTTCCTGTGAAGAAAAAGATAACATTTTTTTCCACTTTAGATGAATTATTTTTTTTCCTGGAAAGTTTTTACGCTTGAAATTTCACAACCTTTAAATTTTTAGAAGTATTTTTCAAATTTATAAAACTGTTTATCGACGTACCGTTGAATGATCAAACTTTTTTTTGGCTTTTATCAGCTGTATAATTCAGATAACATGTATGTTTGAAGAGGTGAACGTTTAATTTTGTTCCGCTTCTATCTCATAAACATCTTCATATTGAAATACCCCAATCATAGAGTTTTACCTTTTTTTTAAACCACAACCATGGAGTTTTACCATTTTTTTAAAAGTTCAATATATTATCAACAATGCAAAATATAGTTCCATATCATTAAACTCAAGTCGATTTAGATCCTAGAGGATGAGTTTTGGAATTTGGGTTTTGGGTTTTAAGTTCTGGGTTTCGGCTTCCGGGTTTTGGGTTTTGCACAATCTTACAAGTACATTAGCTAGAAATGAGATCTTAAACTTTGGCGCTATGAATAGCATGAAATAAATTTACTCTTCAAAAAGCATCACCGTAATCAATTGCTACCTGATCGGTTATTGGGTAAGTACACAGCTGTTCTAACTTCTTCAACACTTTGTTGATCTTCTTTTTAATAGTTTCTTTCTATTACTACCTTTCTTTGTCTCTCTTTTCCCTCTCTTTTTCTCTCTCTTTCTCTCTCTTTCTCTCTCTTTCTCTCTATCTTTATCACTCTAACAAAATTCGTAAGGGGAGCTAAAATAAAGAGAAATGGCCATGTGCCATATTGCTTCCTGCAAAATTGTCAATAGTTAAGCAAAACTGATCGGATCGGAGCACAACAGCTGTCAATTTGCATCACATCGATATATGTGAGAGAGTATATCTCTCGATGAATTCAACGAAGTGATCGTCTATCACCGGGGACGTGAGGCATCTTCGCCTAGTCAAATACCCCGAACTTTTTTTTTTGTTTCCTATTGGCTGCTAAACACTTAAGACATCGCTAAACACTTACACACACGATAACCGCTAAGAATTCAATAATACAAGTGGATTGTTTTCATTGATAAGTATAAATTTTTTTTTTAATTTAATACTTTTTTTTACAGTATAGCAGTCTTTTAATTTCTTGTTTACTGCAAAAGAAGTGACTGAAATATTCGATTTTTTTGCTTTAATCCATTCATTGAATTATAGAAGCTAATAAAGGATTTAATTACCAAAATGAATGTGAGCAAAATTTCTCAATTTTCGAGCTTGATACGAATTTTCACCCCCTCTACAAAGTAGATATTTCCTAAAGCAAAAGGAGGCCATGAGAGGAAGGGGGAAGGGAAATGAAAGCAGTGGTAATGTTACCTCTCCCTAAATCGATAAATAATTATATTTTTTAAAATAACTCCTCCAATATATGATCGAAATTTACGAATATAATGAGTTTCGAAAAAATGAAAGATTAGAAAATATAGAAAGAGATGTACACTCGGTGAAATTCGTTAATTTGTACTCCACATTTCGTTGGTTCAATTATATTCTTTAATTCGATATGGAAATGAGTCATATATATTTATCAATTTGTGTATTACATAAGAAATGATCGTAATATTACTAATATTAAATTTTTATGAATTTAGATATGACGTCATGATGCAATGTTGGGCGCATAACGCTTCAGATAGACCCTCATTTGCATATTTGTGTGACCATCTCAGTGATTTAAACAATCAGCAATATCCTTATGTGGAATTTGTACCAAATGACGAACTACCTCCACCAGGTTATACCATAATCGTTATACCGTCATTTCATCGCTGCATTTTTAGACCATAATTTTCATCGAATTTGTACCAATTCTAGGTTTATCGTCATATCTCTAGGCTATACCGTTTTACCAGGAAATGACCTATCAAATGACCTATTGTCATACCATCGTTTGATTGCTATACCGTCATATCATCATACTATAATCTTCCATAGAATCGTATAATTCCCTTATTCTGGTTTTCTGTTTACAAACCGTATCACCAATATTCAACAAGTGATACACTAATAGAAAGACTTAAACCAGTAAATGCTCTAAATTTTAATGATAACTAAGTTGCTTATTTGGTGACGAAAAGGTTTTTCTTTGTCCAGGATTTGGGTAAATGATTTTTTTCGCCCCCCCCCCCCTCCCAAAAAAAATTGAACGATATTCGATAATTTCAAACGAAAATTTTTTTGAAATCCTTTTTGAATGTCGATTAAATGCAAATCTCAGAAATTTTCACAGCAAAGAAAACAATTTTCAATATCTTAATCACTAGCTATTAAGCACTATTATTGGGAGAGTGATTTTTTTTTTGTTTATAAGGAGATTAGAATTCATAAAAAGTGCACATTGAGATGCCTTCTGGATGTTTGCGGATGGATTACTAAAACAAAAGGATCATAACGTCTGTAAATTTAAAATGGACCTGAATGATATTGGGTTGGATGCGTTGTTGTTTGCCAAATTCGAAGGAGTGATCCAAGAGTATTGTCGTCGCCAAAATCGAACGACTCAATCAGGAGCGTTGTTGCCGTCGAATTCGAAGGAATCGTCCAGGAGCGTTGTTGGCGTCATAGTCAAAAATATCTCTTAAAAGAGCCAATATTGGCAGGGTTCGAAGAAACCTTCGAAGGTCTTATGAGCATCACCGATGAGTGCATACATTTCCACATCTATTGGAATGCTCATTCCGGATAGAAGATAATTCAACTTGATGAAAAATATCGAGTGGCAGACGCATTTCACTGCGAAAGTATGCTAGTACGGTAGTGAAATTGTGGTTGATTCTCTGAATCGGATTGCCTTTTTCCGGACAGTGATCAAATATGTCTGAACCGGATTGTCATTTTCCGGACGACAATCCAATACTGCCCGACAACTTGATGAAATTATGCGTACAATGAAGGATTACTTCAGTTGGGAAGTATTTCTTATGGGATGGTTTTTTAATGATGTATCCCAGAAATAAATTTGATATGAATTCGATCAAAAACTTTGAAGAAATAATTAAATCCTCTAATGTTTTATTCAATCGCTCAATTAAACTCATCCGATGTTTTTATTTATTTTCCAAACGATATTTTCAAAAAAAAATTTTTTTCCTATTTATTTTCCAATTGAAAATAGCATAACACTATAGAACAACCTTCATATTTACGTTGTCGTTTGAATTACTTTAATTTCTTTTTTTTCAGATATTTTTTTTCCGTTTTTCAAATATTATTTTCAATTTTATTTTTCTAGGTTGGAATTTTTTTTTGCAGATGGATACTGCGAACTTGCAGACAATCCGGCCACACATACATTTCCGTCGGCAATCGGTCTACCAATTGGTGAGGTGCCCCCTTCTGCAATCGCGCTTCAGGTCGTCTAGTCTCATTCCGTTCACAGCGATCATTATTTGTGTTTTCCTTTCACGCAATACCCTTCATTTGAAATGTTAGCGCACAGCTTATTCTTTATTTCCATGGCAAATAATTACGGATATATTGGTTGGTTACAGAATGAATATAAGCAATCTGCAATAGAAAGAAGAATACTAAATATATGAGGGGAGAGGGTGGAGAGTAAGGGAATAGTCATAGACCTCTTAAATCAGCTTACCACTCACTGAGGGGATGGAAATTTTAACGTTATAAGGTAGATCTCGAGATTAGGCGAACGATCCACCATGATAGATAATAATTTGCGTACTGAAGCTTCATCATTGAAATAGAGGAACGCTATTATTGGCTTTTTTTCACATCTTTTGATCATTTCAATTAGCTCTAGTTGTACACATCAATAAATAACTTATAGATTTTTTTCTTCTACCTAAAAATATTGCCAAATTTCGAAAGTTTCACTTTAGAATTCAAAAGGATTTAATTGATGAGATTAGCGTTAGATTTAGAATATTTTATATTCAAATTTTTTGTCATTCTACTATAGTCAATCTTTTTTTTCAACAACTAAAAAAGAATTATCAAAAGTTTAGGTCACGAGTAAAATTTACGGTTATATATTCCTTTTTTTGCATTCTTTTTCATCTCTTACAACAATATCGTTCACATGCAAAAGGAATGATTGCCTCAATGTTGTTTACAGTCAGTCGGCTGCCTCAATTTTCAACATAAGTTTCGTTCGCGAAAAAAAAAGGAGAGAAAGTTGCTGTATTTTGTTGATTTGCGGTTCTTTTTTCCTTCTCTTGAGCAAAGAAAATATGCGCTGAAAAAACGGAAGAGGACATCGATTAAATATCTTCTTTTTGAGAGAGAGAGATGATTTATGTGGAAGATTGAGGCAGCCGACTGCAAATAAGTCATCACTTTTGATGCACTCGACCAATGTTCTCGAGAATGTGGTATTTAAGAGACGCTCACCGCACACACAATCGTTTTCTTGAGTGATAATCTATGAGGTTAAACCAGCTGACTGCCAATAAAAACTTATCATCGTCGTTAAATATATAAGTCGTTTGGTCTTCGGCAACATAGCAGCAAATAGCAGTAAATAAAACAAACAATCGAATGACATTTGCGCTTCCGACAAATGCGCCGCATAGCACGTGAGTACTAATAACGTGGAAACTTTATAGCATTAATTAATATTAAAATATTTGACTAACGGCGACGCTAGAAATTAACATAAGTTTATGGCCTTATCGATTAGTGACCACTCAAAATGACCATATTTCTCTCTAAAGGTGACCCTAGAAATTAACATAAGTTTATGGACTTATCGATTAGTGACCACTCAAAATGACC
>QEWY01000483.1:0-69283 GCA_006503575.1 Baylisascaris schroederi
CGTTGTCGATGGAGTAGTTGTCGTTGTCGTTGTTGTGGGTGTTTCTGTTGTCGTTGTCGATGGGATAACTGTCGTTTTTGTTGTTTGTGGTTGCTCTGTTATCGTTGTCGGTAGTGTAGTTGCCGTTGTTGTTGTTGTGGGTCTTTCTGTTGTCGTTGTCGATGGAGTAATTGCAGTTGTTTTTGTTGTTGTTGGTTCCTCTGTTGTCGTTATTTGTTGAATACCTGTGGTTGCTGATGTCGTCGGACTTGCGGCTGCGTCCGTTGCTGTACTACTTGCCTGCCCTGGTGTGTTTTCAGATGACGCTGCCCTGGCTTTGCGTCTTCTCAGATACGGCCAAGACCTGAGTGCATATTCTGTACGTACGGTTGATGACAGCTATTTTTTGTAAAGTTGCGAAATTTATTTGGGAAATTAGCTTCGTGCTAACTGCATCGATGATTAATCGTTATTACTTTGGTTATTCATATGTTTTTATCTTGTGATATTTTGACGGTTTTCTTCGCTCTGGATTTTTCGGCACCTGTATCCTCAAACGTGGACTTCTCCTACACTTCTTCTTTTTGTATGTAATTTAGATGAAGAATGCGGTGTTATGCATATGTTCTTTTCTGTGTGGATTTTTGTGCAATATCGGTTGTCATCACTGGCATGTGGAGGATTGATAAAAGCGATGATTTTTGTGACTGTCGATGTTATATTGCGAAGGATCGAAGCTGCAAGTTGAAAGTGTATTGGGACTTTGTGATAAACTATAAGTAGATAGTCACAATTTGTTATCCCTGTTGTGTATGAATCGCCCTTCTAGCGACATTTGGGTCTTTTACTGTCGTAGATGGAATTCATTCAAACTTTTGATCACTAGTCACTTATTACTTGGTTGATTCATCTTGGACATTGAGATATAAGAAATCCTTACATGCATCGCTGAAAGATATCTCAGACTTTGCATTTTTACAAGATGATTAATGCCACAATGGGGTTAATCATTTCACGCCTTATGCGTTGTATTGAACAGCGCAATGTGTCGTGATTTCGGATGTATGGCGTATTTCCTGTTCATATTGAGATTGATTATTCATAATTACGACTAAGAACATAGCTAGTGTGGTAGAATTGCCGCTTGAAAGTGCTCTTCTTTAAGCTTGAAATTTACCTTGAAGTTGAAATTTCTTGGAAAAAAATACGAATATTGATGAACGTCTTCGAAATGATCTTAGCTCTATAGGCTGCAAAATATCGCCGCTCTACAGAACTAAGAAAAAACAGTGATGAGCTTTCGTTGTCATTGGTTGGTAGATGAAATAGGCGGCCAGACGGTGCGGTTTGTAAAATTTTCATTTTGCTAATATCCTCTGCAGTATTTTCTGTAGGAAAATACCTCTAGAATATAACGCTATTGCAGAAGTGGCTATTTTCACAAATCCGTTATGCGACATTTATTTCTTGCAGTTTACTATTATTTTAGGGGCAAAATTTTGTTTTTTTTTAGTGAACTGGTCTCATCTGTTTTAAGCACTCAAAGCATTTTTCAGTGCTGATTGAATAGTAGTTCCCATTGTTTAGATCGGGAGAGCGAATTTCTATGGATGATTATCTCGAAAATGTAGTGTGCTCCAGAAGTGTTTCCTTCCTATGCGAAAAATTCCATAGTAAACATCATGCAGCAATTCCCTTCTATTAAATTTTTACTGTCGCTATCTTCATCTTTTTTTTTTCACTACAATAGAAATTTGTGCATGCATGTTATCTATTCAGTTTAAAATCCATTACTTTATTGTTCATTTATGCACATAACAAATTTACATTTTTGCTTGTATATTTATTATTCATTTTATGTTTATGGAACTTTCTAACTTGATAAACAAAAATTTATATTGTATATAATATAAAAATTGAAAGTTTTTCTGATATATCGTTTTCGTTTCGTTGAATATTTCTCAAAGGTTGAAAATTTCGAATTGTTTCGATAGTTTTGTTAAGTTTAAAAACGCAGTAGTTAAATCCATAGAACTTACTCTGTGTTTCTCCACATAAGCTTAATTGTTTCATTTGTAGAGAGGTCAATAAAATCCTTCTTTTCAATATGAAAGATTCCACTATTCGCATTATACGACCATTTGCATCCGTCAGCAATCGTTTCTTTCACATTTAAATCGTTTCTGCGCATCATAAACGTTGATAAACTTGGTGGTACCTTATATCCGAATATTTCAATGACATCCAGCGTTGGTACTTTTAATCCCTTCTGAAAAATGTCAAAAATCCTCGAAGTTAAGGAGATGAAAAATGTAGGAAATGCTGGAATTGAAAATATCGGGGATTTTAAGAATTGCTGCACACGCCAAATGAAATGCGGTATATCAATTACTGCTTCGAAGAAAATACGTAATTAGGAACTCTTCCTGATTCAGGAAGTTTACGGATAATGGCAACTCTAAGATCATTCTTAAAGAAAATTTATGAGCCAGATAAATCTTCATAATAGCTTTAGGTGCTCGCCTCGGGGGGGGGGGGGGGGGGTGGACAATCCGCCGAAATGAAAAATAGATCCTTACTGTAATCTTAACAGGGAATATACTCAGCACGGTTGACGTGTTCAACAGGTTAGTGTGATTGAGAGTGAAAATCCAATGATTATAGTGGTGTTGTTTGAAGTCATTCTTTGGAACGAGTGAGAATCCATCATCCCAGTATAGCTCACCGGATGAGCCATTTCCGGTTGTATCTAAAAGATCGCGATCGTGATATGCGTGCAGAAAGAGAATTTTCATTTACAAAATACTTATTGAAGTTTGAAAATTTTATTGCACCTGGTCAGCCTATTTACACACCTTTATATGGATCGTGCCTGAAAGTAAGCAAGCAGATTTTTAACGCTGTCTTTGGATAAACGATAAGAAAAGCTTTTTAAATGCAGTTATTTAACAAGGTAGCAACTCGAAAGCATTCTTTAGATAGCTCTTCTCTCATGACGGAGATATTCACTTGATGTTTCAGTGAAATTTCTGGATGGAATCCTTTAAATAATGAGCATAATGTACTTACCTAACGCAATGACTATTTCGAATGGATTTCCCCTTGATGCAATTGTGGTCGTATCCGGTCTCTGCCGTGGGATTATAACGCCACCTTAAAGTGTTCATTCCTTATTCGACGGAATCGCAAATACAGAAGTGAAACACATGAGATGAACAAAAGTTTTCACGATATATGCCTCTCACGATTCAACCTGTGAAGGCAAACCTCTTCCACAAACATTCTATGTAACAGTAAAACAATACTCAATATTTATTTGCTTGACGCCCGAATGGTTGCAGAAGTCTTTGGTCACAGAAGTTTTTTGGTACGCATATGATTTATATTAACCCATTCACATTTGTAGATTTTACAGTCTCAGAAGAAATTTAGTTTGAGAGGCTAACGAATGGCGTGGATTACACCTTCTATGGGCCATAACTGTAATTTTACTAATCTATGAATGGAAATTATCAGATAAGTGAGTACAAATAGGCTCGGAGCTACGATTCAGTTACAGCGTTCTCTAGAAAAAGTTTGTTGAAATGACATAGGAAGATTAGTTGGCGCAGAGGAGCGAACAAAATTCGAAAAGCTGTAAGAGTTTTGCTATGGGCAAGCAATTAATCGACATACCTCTAAGAAACACCGGTGGTAATTCATCACTGCGTGCGCTGAGTTCCTGACGTCCGTCTGGAATTGGCTGACCGTAATCAGCTTCCCTCAGCGAGTACCATGACGCTTCGACCGGTAGATAAGCACTCACCTTTTCCAGGCCCTGCAACTTTTGGCAATGGAGAATGTAGCAGTAGCAAAATCCTCGTGTATGCACTTTCTTTTGAAATATTTGTATTCGTGACTGGCACTCACCGAGTACAGCGCTGGGGCAACCATTAATCCCGGACCCCACATGAATTGATATCCAAGATCGTGTGTTTGGCTGTCGTTCGGAAATTCGAAGAACACCGGTCTTATCACACTCCCTCCCTTCACTGATGCATCGAAGTGAAGGCTGAAAATTTATTCCCTTGATCTCAAATCCGAATAGCTGTCTATTGAGCACAGTACGACCAAATCGGTAGCTGATAATTCAATCGGCGAATCATCAGAGAAATTCAAGTGAATTTTTGAGTACCTAGCTATAGCAAATTCGTATTTTGGTTCGACTAAAACGTTCCGAATATTCCTAATAAAAGCGGCTTCAGGATTTGAAGGCGTTGAGAATTCTAGTTTCCAATCAAAAGTCCATATCAGCGGCAGTAACACCGTTGCAAAAGTATAAAGGATCGCTTATTTACCTATATAAATACGGAAGATATCGGTATCGGAAGAAATTTGCTTTACGCGTAGCATTGGCAACTATAGACGAAACTGCCCGATTATATGCTGTCCGAATGTCGTCTCCTCTATCTCTGCAAATACATTCCTTCAGTGATATGCCTTTTCACTGGGAAAAAATAATTAAGTACAACTGATGTTTAACTAGCAGTGATAAAATTCTAAAGTAAATTGAACAAATCTCTAGCGATTTTTATACTTTTGCGAGTCTATTCAACGAAGAAGAAAACGTCAATGGATGAATACCTCGAAAGCGAATAGAACATAGCCAGCTGTTGCCATCGAAGACATAGCTCGTCATTACCACCAGGAAAGTATCCACATATGTCGGAGCCAACGTATGGTATACCGAACAGGTTGAATTCTTGCACTCGGATTACCGATCTGCGCAAATCCTCCCATTGGTTGCTGTTGCCGCCGAGACAATGGCCAGCATAGTGACCTGATGACGGGAAAGTTGACCTGAACCGTGAAATTTGGGTGTGAAGCTCATAGCAAAGGGAAATTTCGATTGCATCTAAGTCTATGAAATTCGAGGTGATGAAAGCATCTTGTTTGAAGTAACATCTTACTACCTGAAGTCTGACTAGGATATTGCCGAAAAGAGCGACCCCATGTAAAACAATTTATATCACTTCAATATAAGCATAAAATAATATTTATATTAAATATCATGTTACTTAAATATATATTAAATATCATGTATCATATTACATATGTTATTATTATCGTGTTAAATATCAATATATTAAATAACGTAATATCATGTTAATATTTAATATATGTTACATAATATATTAAATATCATGTTACATCAATATTCGTTATTCTATTAATCATAACGCAAACGTAATGGATGGAAATTTTTCTACTGATCTGACGTCATACAGCCTTTGTTTATTCAGCTTTTAAGGAAGAAATAAAAGGATCATTAAACGTCTGTCTTGTTTCGCTTGCTTTAATCTTTTTAGTCGTTTTTTGTGCTCACATATTGCTGAGTTTCAATATCAGGCACTGATAACAGCGACGGTATTCTGTCTTCGATGCTTTAAAAAATGATTAACATCTGATATCTTCGCCAAAAATGATTTTGCAGATGCGAACATTCGCAAAACGTTTCGATGTGCCCAAATAACGTGCATGAACTACAGCTTCTTTGGTCGACGCAGTTTTGCTCAGTTTGCGAGATGCTAATGGATACGAAATAGTTGTGCCTCACAAATATTTTCTCACATTTTCGAAGTCTCTTGGTCAGTAGGATTCCAGAAGCTGTGGATGTTTCGGTTCGCGAGTGCTCAAGTTGTTTCTCGCATCAGATCCAAAACGAGACCTAGCCCCTCCTCTTTTGCAATATTCAGCTTTCCGAATTCCTCAAATTTAGATGATATCTAATTTTGCTTGGAGGATCTCGGAGTTTGGCGACCTTGGAGGAGACCTGTTGGGCTTCGAGACTCTCAATTTGCGAGGAACTGATAATTTATCTTGTATAAGATTAGAAGAGAGCTGTGACCTGGAAATGACAACGCCTCTTTGTGTGGTCGCATCGAAGAGTGCCGCCTGCGTAGCGATCGATTGGGAGAGACCATAAAGATTTTTTGTATCGTAAAATCTTGTCTTATTCCTCGACGTCGTTGCCAACATGCATAAGGTCTTCGTTGACAGCACATTCTATAATGAATTCAGGTATTGAAGAAGGTAGAAAAGTCCTTCCGTGGTCATGTGAAATGAGGCTTATGTGCGGTCGTTTCAGCCTTTCATACAGCTGTTGTACTCTTTTGTGAAATATGTGGAAACTGAAGCCGAAAAAAAAAACTCGAAAGTAGAGTAAAAGTGAAACACACTCTTAAACCCCATTGATAAGCGTTGATTGTTTGATATGGTGGAATATCGAGACCGGAGTTAGCACCAAATAGAGGACATTTTAAGGAGGTCAGCTGCTTTTGCTGCCAATACCATCGATATTGCTCATTGGTGCCGAAACTAGCTGGCTCATTCATGTCAATCCATAAGCCATCGAAGTTTGTCTGAAAGCTTTTCGATTTGTGATCATTCTACAAATAAACATTAACCATCACGAACAGATAGGTATAAATGATTTTGTCAGTGTTTTCAAAAAATAAGTAATAAGAGATTCTTCGAAGAACAGTTCCAAATGTGTGGTAATTTAAAAAAAACAGCTGATTGATGAAAACAAATATGTTAACCTTCTAATACAAACAGCGAAATATTGAATCGCGTTGTGGTGATGGTACTTACCGACTTGTGTAGCATGGTGATCTCATTCGTCCACCATTTTGTTGTTTTGTTTAGCGGATCAAGAAAATCTGGAAACGCCACGTGACGATCCGGCCATAGCACACCCAGCATTATCTGAAAATTGAACCACATAAGTGCGAAAGGTCGCTTTTTTCGCAATGATCGAGAGTCTTGCGCATAATAGAGAGTATTCCACAATTTCACTTGAACAAATTGCGAGAAAGACGACAACGCCTACTTTGGTTCCTTTGGTGAGCGGGTAGAGTTGATTGGTGTCGTTCTGGACGAGGTCCATTTGCGGCCACTCGATGAAGCTTGAACCCTAAAAAAATATGTCATTCATGCAATAATACTGCATTCATCTTTGCACCACAAAAGAAACAGAGTTATCCTATGTCCAGGGACCAGAGTTGAAATTTAGAGAGCGCATCAGGATTTCGGGATTGGAACTCGGATGGAGCTATCGTGATTATCTTACGCTCAGTCATTTAAATTACTGAATAGAAATTTCGATGTTGTCGTATTATAACTTTGAACAACCTGAAACCAAAAGCAAAAATCCCCACTCAAAAAATCCCGGCATCGAAATTCCTTTGCAGCCTATCAGTCATCGTTTCCTCAACCAGTGCAATTGCTGCCATAAGGACTTGGGTTAACTGAAAAATCGTTTTACATCCTCCAATAAAGTTGTCTCAAAAATGTGACATAAGTGAAGAGGAGGAATGTGCAGTAGGAAAATCTGAAAACGATAACCTGTTGAAGGGAACGGCTAAAGGCATCGCTATCTGCTCGAATGGCAGGATCGACGGTAAGCATCACGCTCATTCCTTTCTTATGGAGTTCCTTCGCATAATTACCAAGAGCGGACCACGACTGCAAAATAGGATGTTCTCTCCTGATATTCAGGCAGCCTACCTATGGCATTAGTGATTTCCAACCACCTATTTTCTCCAGAACGTATCACCTAGTAATACCTGACAGGAAATATTTATTTAACAATGCGATACGCATTTGCTTTTTCAAGTTGAATAGAGAGGACATAAAGGATTCACAAATATTGGAATTCACTCCTAAACAGACAGCTTAACTGAATACGTTTATTATTTAAAGTATGCAAACAAAAAATTCATCGTAACCTGTCCAATTGTGAAGTCATTGTTGTGACCGTTGATATAATTGACATAGAAATGCACAACATCCAACGAAATATTGCTTGTACTTATACGGTTAACTACGGCTACCACATCGTCTAACGTTTTGAGACCATAACTGCTCAACTGAAACCACATATCATTGATTTGCGTATCATTTCTGATTTCAATATCAAAATTTCATTAATTTGTATATCAAAATTTGATTTGCATATCATTTCTATCAGTCAATGACGGATTAGCTGAAGATATGCAGCTAAATAACCCTAAAGTATTTTTATAATAGTGTCGTTAAACGCTACATCTTATATTAACTTCAAAATTACAATATACATCTTGAATCAGAAATTTTGATTAATACACATCTATAATGAGTGGCTTCTATATATATAATATATATATATATATATATATGTATATATATGCATAGTAATATTCGATTACTTAGTGATCTATCACAGAGCAGTTGAACATTTGCATAGATGGCGGCAAGAAATTAACTTTTCCTTATGAAACGTTTACAACTATATTCCACGATTTCGTTTGTGTGCTATCCATTTCAGTATATCGAAATACTTTATCCATAAGTAAATCTGCATCAATTTCAGAACCATATTTTAAAAAAAGCCATATTTAGGAAATGCATAATCGAGGTTAACTTGGAAGGAAATGCATTGCTGATACTAACCTGGAATCCAAGTGCCCAATAGGCGGGTAGGAATGGTGTTCCGATTAACATTTGATATTGTTGCACAACTTGCTCTGGTTTTGGACCAGGGAAGAAATATAAGTCAAGAATACCACCAATGGTACGATAAATAAGATGAGGACCCATACCAGTTGTAACTTCCTTAAAATTTGATTGTTTTTAATAAGTTAAGAGCCCTTGAACCTTATGAGTAGGGGCAAAAACTCTCCCAATCTTATCGCTCTTTTCCTTCAATAGGAAAGGCGATTTCTTTGTTTCCTTTCTCGTTTTTTTCTATGAACGCTAGTAAAAGTTAGCCCATAATGTCCTCTCATAGATCCCCTAATATTTTAACGCACGAGTAAAAACAGAGAATATAGAAAGGATATACCACCAGATTGTTTTAATCAATTCTTTACTTCATAGATATTCAGAAAACTCCCACACAATTCCATTCTTAGCACGCATAAATATGAGCAAAATCTGCTATTATGTAACAAACGCCGACCTCAAAATGAATAAGAGGGATGAAGAGGAGACGAGAATGGAAGATGTCTCCTTTTGCATCGCTCAGCTAAGCTCTTACCAGTCATTTTCATGATAAACATATTAGTTAGTCAACAGAAGAAAGATTCAGGTATGTGACGGTACCATAGCAAGGAAATCAGGCGTAAATGGAATCACGAGAAGGGATCAACCACTTATACTACCGAAAAAAATTGCCCCACTAGAGAAATCTTCTCTCATGAAATTCTGTTTGCTTGATTAATTACTTTCTGAAATTACCTGTGCATTGCTATTCCATATTAATACTCCATGCGCTTTGTTGTCGGTTTCCAAACCGAGATAAAATGGATGCACGCCGTATAGATTCTGGCCTATTGGTATGCTGTTCGAATTTGGCTCCTCAGCGCGAGCGAACATTCCCCATGTTCTATAGCCGTTAAAGGAGTGCTATAAGAATATTTTCTTATCTTCAATTCATAGGTGCTAAACTCATTCGATACTGTGTACACGACAGTGGCCAGACAGACCTTATATGAGTTTTGCCAACACATTCCTATTTATTTCTTATAGTCGAAGCTTGTGAGTCCCAATCGACACATCAGTTGAGACGTTCCCTGTAGTGAAGTTGGACTAGGTCTCTAACTATTGAGGAGTAGAGTCGGGTATCCCGCATCTGGAGGAACGTATAAACGAGAGATTCTTACCATCCGAAAGTTTTCCACCTTTCAGAGACTCGATATTTCCCTAGCCAACGTCGATTTCGCATCCTGGCCAATCCCAAAGCGAAGTAGGGACCTTTTTTCTTTAAACAAATAAATACAATGATATGCGTCTCTGCACTTCCTTGAATCAGTCAACCACTTTCGTAAATAGTAATAAATATATGAAATAACGCGCTTATATTTCAAACTCGATCGCTCGCAAAAGTCTTTCAGAGATTAGCGATCGATAAATTGTATCAATGCGGAGTATTATATAGGTGGTTATCATGCGGTGCATATGGTACTTATCAAATTCTGAAGGTCTCATGTCAGCAGCTTTTGATTGGAAACAGACAAGCATACTTAAACAGACGCATGCACAAGATGTGGTCATGATGCCCCTTTATTGTGGAATCCTTCGAAAGCATATGAAAAGAAATTTTTCGTTGAAAATTTATGCGGGAAATTTTAGCAGTTATAAGATGAAAGATCCTTTCTGAATATTCAATTTATTGTTACCAACTTAGGTAAATGGCTAGTCATCGTAAAAGAATGATACAAATACGCATATCTCGCCAAAATTTCTTGAGCACTTCAACATTTATCTTCTTTTTCCGACAGATTCGTCGCTCAGAAAATAGGATGCAATCGTTACCTTTAGATTTTTGTGGATATTCTCGCCAAATCCATAAATTTTGTCGGATGGTAGTAGTGTAGCTATCTGAATATATTGGTCGGCGAAAAGCATTCCACCTACAAGCAACAGCAATTTAGTCGCTTCCATCAAATAAGCTTCTGTTTATTTCTTCGAATATTACTTCAATTTCCGGCCATCAATTAACACAGTGTTAGGACTGTAGAATATACAGAAGTATGGTTGTGGAATTTTATTTATGGGCATTAACGAGGAATGAAAAGGATCGAGGAGATTAGACAAATTTTTGCAGTAGATTTGCGGTAGATTTGCAACGGTATTACTCCTCATCATTTGATCAGACAATAAAAAACGCTACTTGTTCTTTCTGATTCTGATATTTCTGGTTTCAAAAACGCTTCATTAGGAATATCTGTTCACTATCATGCTTTTCCTTGATCCTCTTACAATGAATTTTCATAAACATATTAATATGTAAATAAATAGCAGCCGTTATAAAAATGTATGTAAATTATGGAACGGTTTTTTATGCATTTCGAATTGAATTTCGATTATTTTACTTGTTTTCTTGCAAGACCACACATTGCACTACTAAGCTACAAATTACATGACCAATCAATTGTAAACCTGTGCTTTAGTCTTTTGCATTTACTATACCAACCAGCTTATTCCTGTAGACTATCCACTGAATGCGGTTGTAGGCTTGTACCTTACAGTTTTACTTTCTTTCCCTCTTTGCTATTTCATTACTTTTGTTTCCCTTTAGAGAATATTAATTCACCTATCTTTCAGTATCTTTTAGTCGTCCACCTTGTAGAAGAAGGGGGAGAAATTTTGAAAATTGGCAACAAAAAGTGGAGAAGGAGTGAGGAAAATAATGCGAAAAGAATAGATAGTATTTTCGTTAAATTCCTTCTCCTTCTTATTTTATGTCATTTCCATCTCTTCCTCTTCAATTTTCATTTTAAAAAAGATATTGTATTTTCTATTATTCTCAATTCCTCTTTTTCATCTACTAAATTTGGCTCTACTTTTTTTCCAAATCGTATTTTTTATTTCTACTTCGTTGTCTTTATTTGTCATATCTAATATATCTTGCCTTGATATATTTCCGACAATTAGAATTCGACGAAAGTTGGAAACGTTTTGAATTCAAACATCTATCCTCGTATATAAAAACCAAGCCTTTTGAAAGTCGAAACTTTTCTATACTTCAGTTGCAGCCTCTTCGCGTCTAATACTTCTTTCCAAAACCTTAATTTCGTCATTTTATTCCTATTCTGTTGGGTAAATGAAACACTTAGCTTGTCATTAGTAGAGTGATTTAGTTCTATGAATAGCTTCGTCATTACTGGTATCGCTTAAGAATGAATAAATTTGCCATTATGGCTGGTAGAATGAATGCACATACCAATCGAAGTATCCCATATACGGCTTCCGCTATCTCTTTTGATTGAGAACGAAAAAATTTTATCATTGATTTCACTCATCCGGCCTCCTTGAACAAGAGACAGAATATCGCTGGAACTTGATGGTTGTCGAGGAATATATATGGGTGGTTCGTAGCTGAAAATTGAGTTTGTTCGATATCCATGCAAAAATTTGATATTGATCTAAAAACGCGAATACGAAACACTCGAAAAAGGTTGGCTATATAGCAAAAAAAGATTTCGATCTTACCCTCCATCGTAGCCGATTCTCACATTCAATGTATGTCCAATTCGAGTTTGTCTCAACGTTATCTCGTTGATGTCGTTGCCGAAAGGACTTACAGGACTTCCGTCATACTTCTTTAGCACGATTAGAGAGTCATTCGAATATAAAATGTTGTATCCAGTATTCGGTGGGAAATAACACCATGGAATACCGATATCACTCTGGAATAAATACAGTTACCTCCTCAAATTTGAGCAATTTCTTATCTGAAACAAATTTCCTACTTATCTTCACTTTCTGTATTCAAAAAAAATCCAGAATTGCTTCAGCGATATTGGTGATTTACATGTTTTCTAATCTCGTTAAGTGGCATAGCAATTTTATTGGTTACGAGCAAATAATTTTATTGGTTCTTCTCAAGGAATAATGCTCTACTGATTTGGCCCGTTGAACAAATTTTTTTATAAAATAATTGGTTTTTTGTGGCCTAACCGTTCTGAAAACGAAAGTCCGACGGGGTTTTGATTTTGCATCTATCCGATCACCAAAAAATAACGGAATTCCTCACGAAGTTTCATATGAATGATAGGATCAGTGAAAATTTGCAACCGCAATAAGCTTATTGCATCATCTGTTGCTGCTTAGAAAATCGCTTGTTCGTTAGAGTAGAATGCAAGGTCGCATATCTTGTACCACGCTTTTCCAATTATTCATGAAACAATGCAGATTGCTATTTTGCCATGCGAAATCAGATCGAAAAAAACGTTTAGTTGTTTTATAGTGTTCAGTTTACCTTTTCAGGCAAGTAGTTTTTTTTCGCAAGACAAAAAATGTATTTACCGGATAAGCTGGTATCCATGAGCAACCTCTCTTCTCACACGTTACTTTCGAATTTTTATTACCCCAATCGGGAGTACAATCGATTCGTAAATCATTTTTGATCGATGTTATTGGTGTGGCATTTATTTCGATCACGAGAGCCGTTATCAGTGCAAGAGAGAAAAATCTCAGCGATAAGTTATGCATTGTCTTCCTGAAATGACACAATCATCGGTAATGGTTATTTTTGCGAGGTTTTTTTTTTGCACAATATTGCTTATCCTCATATTCTGAAGAATGTATTAGGATTTCGCTCAATACAGATGTCAGTTGATGGGAGCCGCCGAATCTAAACGTTTTCTATTCGCCAGCGAAAATATTAGCAACCTAAATTTTATAAATTTTGCACTGTATATGGTCACTTCGGGTAAGTGGGTGCTTCACACACTTGATCGATTTGTCGTTATGCGAGAATCATATCCAACAAAACTAGTTGAGAATATGCCGAATTGCTTAGAAGAAAAATATCTTTTAAATCCCAATAGATTACTTTTTTAACAATCCGACACTTGCAGCTTTCATTCATTTGAACACACAGACACACAAGAAACGCAACACTTCTAAGTCTCTAAAGAAATCGGAGGCTTATATGGGCAATTGTCCATCGAGGTGAGAAGATATCAACAGGAGAACATTTCATAATGAAGGTGCTAAGAAGACCCATTGCTGAGAGCATTCATTGCATTCGAATTCATTGCAATCTTGAGTGATGAACAGGGTGATCGCTAACGATAGAGTGGTTACCATATAGTTTAACGCCATGTGCGTAAAGACGAACGGAAATGTTGTTCGGTATACATTCATGCAAATCTTTGCATGCATAAAAATAAAAATGCGGGAGAAAGGAACCTAAATCGACAATATTGCATTCCCATCTCCGGTTGCTTTAGAATTCCTAGAGTTTTGATTGATTTTTGAGCATCCTTCCAGATGTCTGTCAATTCGCAGCAACGAAAAAACCGATATTTACACCCTTAAGCGTACCGCGCTAATTCACCATAACATTGTCGTACCTTTATGAGCCCCTTCCCCACTTCATAAAATCGCTGAAAACACAAAGGTGACTGCCCTAATTTTTTTTCCTTTGTAATGTGGAACCGCTCCTATAGGCAATCGAAATGTTCGACTGAAATGGAAAAAACCTATGTGGTTCTATACTCTAAAGAAATCCTTCCCATTTGTTTATATTTTTATTGTTGGAGAGTGTGAAAATTAAAAGATAGAAAAAGGTAAAACAAAGCCTTTTCGTTTACTCAATACCATATAATTCTTATGATTCTGCATGTAGAAATGCGAATTAATGAGAAAAATTTTAGTGGAATTTTATGGGGAATATTCTTTCCAATTAAAGTAGCATTTATTAATTGCTGAAAATGAAAGTTTATGCTTGAAAATATTTTTTTTTTGAAACGGATGAAAAATAACTTTTCCGCCATACTTGGAGCATATATGACTTACGTGATGACCGACGATTCAGACGCTTACGCATGAATCCTCTCCTATTTTTGGCCTCTTAGGATCGTCCTCCACTTCAGCAGCGATCTAAAGCTAACATGATCTTACGTACAGGAGATGGTGAGAATTTTTTGTCGTATACCTACTGATGAAGTTCCTTAACTTTAGTTTTTTGAAATCACAAAGCGTGAAGAAACAAAGTATAGGCAATAATTCTGAAAGCACATATTTCTGCTCATGTGTTTCGACAGCAGTCTTTTCCCTTATCTTCAACTGAGCGAGCAACGAAGAAATATGTTAATAAAAAAACTAGGGCACTTGTTGTGAGTGTTTACTCTCTAATACAAAGAATTTAAATCTTATCGTTTTTAAAAGTTCACGATCGGTTGCTTCCGTTCATAAATCAGTGAAATATTCCTCTAAAGTCAGGGGAGTTTGTTATTAATGATTGTAACGTATACGCATTTCCCCAAGTATATTTAGCAATGCTGTCTATATTTTAATCTCCTCAATAGCAAATTTGAACTCTGACCACTTAAGGGTTACGCTTCATCGAATTTATGTAGTTTTTTTTCTATTGTATAACTGTAACATATATGGACCTTTAAGACGCTGTTTTTTTTTGGGTGATGGAAGTGATTTAAGGTGTGCCTACTTCGAGTATTGGAAATACAAAAGGGCGTAGCCTCTTCTGCTCTTGTTATCATTGTAAGAAAACTTTGGTGTTCTTTTTTTCGACCAAAATTCGCCTCATACTATTTTCGAATTATCGACCCTTATCAGCCAATATTGATGCCGGACATCACTTTTGACAAAATGATTCCCTATTTAAGTAATAAAATCGTAGAAATGGTTTTATTTCAGTGATACGCTAACAATAAATCCGACGTTATTCTATTAGAAGAGATTTTCAATGCACACAATTTGCCAGTTTTGATAGTTTTATTTTAGTGTTTGTGGTATTTTCACCTTTCAATTCTCAGTCACCGTCTGACCGTGGCTCATTCCTTAAGGATTCGAGAATTTGTGGCCCCTTCTCACTCTTTAATTATATACTATGGAAGGTGGAGGAACGTTGGAAAAGAATATGACTAATTTGCGGTTCAAAAGCAGATTATATTAGGGGATATTTTAACAGACATTTTGTCTTGACCTTTCCATATAGCTAAGCTCACTCCTGGCAAGATCTATGAAATTGGAACCGAAAATACAGCGAGAATAGAAATCTTTTCACTATCATTTTCAATTCCTCTTTAAAGTGAAGTTTACTTCCACCAGTTTAGGTTCTTTGAAGTGTGAGAGATACTAAGTTAATAAGTTTCTTTCAAATTTATAAATCACCTATAGATATAAATAGATGAAAAGTGATAAATAGGCGAACGTCTAATAGGTAATACAAATACGTAAAATAAGATAAAAATCTACCTAGTCAGCTTAATGCTTGTGACACCAACCAATACGGACGTTTCATAAAAAGTGTTCCATTTAATGTCGCTAGTGATTAGATAATGTTTGGGTGTGGTTCATATCATCAAGCATACAGAATGTGGCGTTGCTAAGCCCACTTCGCGTGTAATCACTATTGCATTGTCACGATGAACCAATCACGTTTACTAACACCTTATGTTATCTAATTTTTAGCATTCCACATTATTTCGGCGACATATAATATTTAAATCATTCGTTTTGGAAAAAAATTCATTTTGGAAAAAAAATTCACTTTGGAAAAAAAGATTTGAGATGAAATTTTCGCGAAAACCACCTTATACAACACGACATTCCTTAGAATGTGTTGATTTAACGAGAGGTACTCAAATGTATCGAAAGTTTTCTCCTAGTGCAATAAGTCTCTGCGAAAATACAGCAATAATTTTATGGGCATCTGGAATAGTTTTCATGTTCCCATGCAAATTTGTATTTAAAATATGTCATGTGAACATGGTGTCTATGTTTGTCTTTCGGCAACAGTGGTAATCACAGCTAAACTTGCGAAATTCGTAAGTTTATATGCATAGTAGAATAATTTCCCATACCACAATTCGAAGTTAATCATCATAGAATTTTAAGAAAGTATACTCCTCCAACGGGGTTTAGAAATTTGCATATATTTTGCAACAGGCCCGATACGTTGATCCGATAGCAGAGAAAATCATTCCTTTATAGAAGATTCGCATAAACGGTCAAATTAACTAGACGTGAATGCATAATTGTACGCATTTTATCACTTTTTTGTATTCCTTGGAATTGGTTGGCCAGATGAGCGAAATTGCAGATATCATGTCAACTCATATGAAATATGTCGCCATTTGTTTTACACTATGTATGCAATATTCCTGGTTATTTTAAAATATATGATGAATTGTGAAGTTCCGGCATAAAACATAGAGAAAAGATCGTGTTTAATTTTACTAGCAATCATTCATACTTCCTACATGTCCCTCTTCTGCAAGAATCTCTTTTTTATGGCTTTTTACGACGCCATGTGAGGTGATACAAGCTGTGTGTGTACATCTGTAACCAACGTATAGTTATTCGCATGTTTAATCATTTTCTACTCGCAAGGCCACCCACTCAGTCGGTACTGTCAAAATTGCATATTTCAGATGATCAAACGATTGTTCATTTAGTTCTTCAGGCAGACGAACATGGATCGTACTTGCATTATCTGTCAGCCTGTAGAGACCAACTGGCTAATGCCAACTTTAATGAAGATTGATCGACACTTCTTAGCAGTTCTTCTAACACTTGGATATTTGTTTCAAAGAATATTTCATAGGTGTAAAAAGTCTGATAAAATATTTAACTCGAATATGTCGCAAATTGATTGCTCTTTTCGTTATTGATGAATCCAAAGTTATTCAATAACAATTTATGTTATATACATTATATGCGCTATTATAGCTATTTAATATTACTACATAGTCATAACAACTATATCACCCAAACTTTGCGCTGTCAACTATTAAACATCATATGCAACAGGATCGTTTTATGGTACTGTGCATTTTTGATTGTATTCACTACGAACGCCAATGATTAGAAGTATTTACAAAAGTACAGATAATGAATGTATATAAAGGTAAATCCACGATGCAAAAAGAACAGTGTAAGTGTTGTACTTCTTGTCAATATTTGGTACAGTGTTGCATGAAATCTGATTCTACGACTACAACATAGGATTCTACGACTACAATATAGGCAAAATATATTCGGTTTTTGAAAAGGTGAGGTGGCAACAGTATAATACTATTTTTGGAGAGTAGTGCAAGTACAGTATCACACAAAAAATTTTCCTACGATAACATCAGTGATCGTAGGAACGAACATTAACGATTTCTTTTGAATGTGAAAATATCTCGCTTTTCTCGGCGCCGTTATGTGCAGTACTGTGATTCACCCGAACGACTGAACTTCAATCCTTTCTTGAGTACGTGCCACCTTAGAATAACGCTACCATGAGTAAGGTAACCTCTTTCTCCATCAGAATCTTGCCCATTCCCTAGCCTCTTCTTTCGTCCGATTGGGTTAGTGGGCTCGTTGATCGTGGCCTCAATGCACAACAGGTTGACTTGTTGGGTACTAAGCTTATGGGGAAAAGATCAAAAAAAGAAGCAGCTTTGATTGCAACACAATTTCCAATTCAAACCTGCTTTTGCAGTCGAGTTTCCTTCTAGGTGAATAGCGAGATGACAAATCGGCTGTCACCTACAAGTGCAAATGTTAGGTGATATTGGATATCGAAAATAATAATCCCGCTCGATCGTTCACCCCAACAGTTTAAATCACAAATTGCAACAAGCAATTCGAAGCTAGCACGTACCTGCAAACGCAATGTACTTGTCAACTTATATGTAAAGGTGAACTCAATTGCAATAGGGATCATTTGACAGTAAACGTCATCGATAGAAAAACACTGATAAAACAGTAAAAGTTCAGACATGCCTAAATTGCATTTTAAAAGATCTTGCAGACTAGCAAAGATCATATGAAGATTTAGCATCTTCTCTTTATTAATGAACGTTTAGTACCATTAATAGGTGGATTATGCACTCGAAGGTTATATAGTCTATTTCAAAGAAGAAAAGCTTATATTTTAGCAAATTATATTCTACCTAAATTCAGTAGCACATAAGTAGGGGAGAAGATTGAAGAGAGGAGAAGCTTTTGCGTCGGCTGATAGGTTTATTCAACAGTAAACCTCTCAACGTCTCTATCAAATAAAACGAGTGTTTGTGGTATAGAAAACTGACAATGTTGATAATTGAACCACACAAAAAAGGCCTATGTCTAAACATATACGCATTAATAAACATCTGATGATAAGAAAAATCGACAGTAACTTTATGATATGTGTTTCGATGATCGGCTTAACTTCTGCTCTAAAAAATTTCTAATCAAATTTTCAACTTGAAAAGTAGTTTTCTGGCATTTCTTTCAAGGTTTTTGAGTAAAAGCCTATTATTTTAAGAAGAGAATGCGCTTTTTAGATTGTTCATTTCTCTTATTTAATTGTTCATTTAGATAGATAATGAGGTATTATTCGTTCACCAATATAATAACTGATTGAAGGATAAGAAAATTACTTTTAGTGTGCTTTTGAAACAATCCTATGTCAAAAAATCTAAGTCATATAGTTAAGGGTATTCTAATTAAAAAGGTAATTCTATTTTCTATAATATGCAAATAAATGGGTCATAATCGAAAACCCTTCTATTCAGATGGCCAACAATAAAGCAATATATTCAGTTCGAGAAATATTTTTTCGTCCACTGAGTTATTTAAATGCGCAAAAATTTGCATAAATTAACGATAGGAATTTTATTTTACGTCGTTTTAACAATAAACAAACGAATTTCCTTGGAAGTTTTATGCAAGAAAATCAAAATGCTTAAGATATTACTACTTACCAAATTCTAATACGATTAAAATTTTGGAAAATGCATTGAAAATGAAAAATTTAGGTGATTTTATTTAACTTATGCATTGGAAATATTCGATTGTTAAATATATTCTGCTACATGGATATTAATTATTGCTCTTTTACGATCGTTTATCCATTCGTATTTCTTGATGAACTTAATGTATTTCAATAAAGCCAAAATTCATGCGGTTTTAGCACAATGCCAATATCAATAATTCTGAGTATGTGAACAAGATAGAGATTTCGATTGCGTACTATACAATTTTAGGCTTTTTTCCATTAATAGATCTCAGCAAGTAGATCTCGAATAGACTCACTAATCCTCCTTTCCTTCTTGCCACCCCTCCTCCATCCTCCCTCCCCCCTCCCCCTTCTCCTCGTAATTTATATTCTCTGACGATGTTTTCTGATCTTTCACAATTTTGCTGCTCTTGCACACCACTTCTTCATTGCAGCTTTCTTTATTCTTCTATGGATAAAGATTGATTACGAAAGTTTAAGAAGAGTACGCTCTTCTCAATATATTTCGTTCTTCAGAAAAAGTAGGGAAACTTTTTTGATTTATTCGAAACATTGTACACTCTTATACTGATTTTGTAAAATCTTCAAAGATTGGATGCAAATTATTACTCCATTTCATTAGGCACCTTTTTTTATTTCCAATAAATTGCCTCAAAAAAGCCCAAGATTTCTTTATAATCTCAAAAGTTTTCACCATGAATATCGACGATAAGTGTTGACATTGTTCATGTAAATATTCCATCATTTAAAAAAAACTTTGCCTAACTGATATCATAGATAGCAAAAAAATTAGCTAACGATGAGTAATAAGAAGAAATCAGAAACGCTAAGAGAATCAAAATTCAATGCCGTTTATGATAACAGAGTCAATAGACTAAAAGACAAAAGAAAAAAAAAAAAGAGATTGCATCAGAGTAAACAAAACTGTCGGCAAATGCGCAAATACGTTTCCTTCTCAAATAATTCAACTGTCGATCACTGATGCGATTTGAATAACATATGAGTGTCTTCATTGATGCCATCGTACTAAAAAAAAGTGCTTAACTATTCCTTCTGTAGTTGTACCTAGACCACCATAATTACAGTAAGGTGCACTGATGCCTGCAGTATACGGTAGCGTGCCAATTTTAAAGAAGAAGACACACGCACATTGTATAACTTCTCTACTCTGTCTGTGCTTAGAATATATTAAAGCACTTTTTTTTTTAAATAAATCATTGCGCGCCTTCAGCTTCATACTCGAGCGTTGAGTTCCACATGTCCCATATATTCATTGGCGATTGAAACAGACGTAGCATTCGTTTGAAAATATATAGCTAAATTTTGTGTTTAAATCCTCAGTAATATCAGTATAGTTGTGAAGGTGCATTTTATTTTGATCTCTTTGTTTTTCTCATTCATCCTCATCTTTCTCGTTTTCTTCATGTGAAACTCATGGGAACTACGCACAAGTCGACTCGTCCTTTCTCTAATTATTGCCACAGGGGGGGCAAGATCTTGCAAAGACAGCAATAACATTTCCATACAAGTGTCGAATATTGATTTGTGTTCATTTTCTTGATGTTGATTTTCAGTTTCTTCCCGTGAACTGTCCTTGATGTGTTCAGAACACAGTGTTCGGGTTTTTTTTTTGTTGAAAGGTAAACACAAAATTTCATATCCGAGGAGGATCGTTGAGTTCTTTCGTCGGTCAGTGAAAAGATGTTTGGAATTATGAAAAGAACTATCGATCTGGCAGCTCTTGAAAAAAGTAACAATGTGCATAGTTCGGCAAAAATGAATGCTGCGGACTTTCTATCTTCAAGATCTTCTTCATGGAAGGTAGAAAGGAAAAAGTTTGAGAGGAAACAGGATCTTATTGCTTTCCAATGAGTACGAAAGTGTGCGCCTATTCTTAGACTAAAATCACTATGCTTCTACAAAACCTAGCAAAATTATTTACTCTTGAGAAAGCCGTTAGACGCCTTTGTGAACAGCATGCCGATCAGAAATGAAATCCAAAAAATGCAACCTTTATGAATCGATATTCCTGATAGAAAAACAACATCATATATTCAATGAAGAAACAAAGAGTGAAATAAACAGCGACAAAATATTGCAACCTCAAAAATATTAAAAAAAAACATTTCATACAAAGCTATTCCCACGGTCAATACTCACAAACATCATCTCTACTGCAAAACTGCAAAACTGCAAAACACAGCATGTGCAATTTAAACGGCGGCGGTCGTTTAAAATGCAAATGACTGTGAGAGCTAAACGATTGTGAACAAAATCCGTCATAGTACAGGGATGCTGATCTGCATGAGAAAACAGTGCAGCGTTACATCTTAGAGGATACACGATTCCATCAAATAAAATAATTCTAATAACCCAAAAAGGAACCAGCATTATAGATTTCTTTCAGAACTATTAACACTGAAGAATCATATATGAGGAACAACGCAATTGGCATATAGAGAGAGAATAAGGTGGTGGGAAAATCTGCCGAAAAACTCAGACCACTTGATATAAACAATTAAAAACATGTACCCAAAAAGATTCATAGAATCCTTAAAGTGGAACACAGAAGCTGTGTTTTAAATGGTGGCCACACACTCAAAACACATGCAAACGTGAACCACATGAGTGCCGAAAAAATAGATAGCCGAATTTATTACCAGCTGTCACTAACAATTATAAGGGGCAAACGCAATACTGATATGGTCAGTACCATAACAACGCAAACACAGAGCAACAAAATCGCGCACTATGCATTGCTGAGTGCATGATGCACGTATAATTGCAGCAAGCGAATAAGCATCAAATAAAGCACTCTACCAACAAATAGAAAGCCTCACGCCGAATTTGAAACCAGACTCCTTTGGAACTTGAAATGAATTTTGGTTAAAGTTCTCTTCGGCTAAAGCAAATGCCCAAAGGAAATGGGTGCAAAAGGATAAGGAGTGAAGCTCTTGTTGCCTACTACATTGCAAATAGAAAACAACAATGCGATCAACAACGCTTGTGCTTTAAATATTGGCGGTATAATTAAAGCACAAACGCTATGTCAAAATGTGTGCACGTACAATGGGAAATTAAAATTCTACAACAATTGCAACAGATAATCTTGGCTACATAATACAATGTGTGCCAGCAGTCGACAATTAGTGAATGGGAACTTTTGGGAATAACGCTTCGAAGATTGGAAAGTAGTAAGGAATAAAGGCCAGAGAAAACTTCTTGCTCAAAGAAAAAAGAATCAAGTATAAAGCGCCATATATTTTTCGGCATTTTCGAAACTATCAACGAGCAAACATGTCTCTGCAGTTTGCTTGAAGCGGCCTTTTGAAATCCACTAAACGATGACTGCCTCGCCACCATGTGTCAACCGTGAATAATGAAACCTCATTTGAAAAAGAAACCTCACAGAAAAAACAACACAACGAAGTTGTCGAAGTCTGTCCTCCCTCGTATCTTCAAATTCTTTACAGGGCAGGCTGCCGAATAATTGCCTTTTCTCCACGGGTCTTTAAATGGCGCCTGCATTGCCCATTTCGCTGGAGGGCACCGAAGGGTCCATTTTGGAAACCTGCAAAAATCCTCCAACACTTCATTTAATAATGCAATAAATGGTCTATTCAGTGCAGAGACATAAGATTAACATAGAAGTCTACGGCGTCAGTAATCGCTTGTTTCTCCATCGTTCTCTCCTTTTACTGGGAAGTCTCAAACCCCAAGAATTTGAGTGTGAACCCAGGTAACGTGAATTCTCTTAAAGTGCACAACATTTCCCAATCCTTTAGTCATCCATATCCGCCACGATACCCAGCAACGACAAAAAATATAGCCATAATTCAACAAAATACACTTAGAAGACTTCAAAAAGCTTGTAAAAGCTATTCGCTGACTCGGAGCATGTCTCGTATTTTTTTCTTTATAGGAACTCTGTGGAGCAATCTCCTTAGCGCTTCTCAGTGAACGGCGCGAGGTCTATAGGACAACTCCTTTGCCACGGGATAGAATGATTGAATCTGTATGAAGAACTTTTGAAGGGAAGGCTCTCAGTGTGGTACTTCAGGTGTCTGAACGGGTATCACAGTTTCAAAGTGGGTACCTAAGAGTATGAAGGCTTACTAGTTTTGTTCGTAAATCGATCGTAAATATCGGCGTCACGTTGTTTTTCCGCGATCCCACAAACACGTCGACTTCGAATACTCGCTTTCTTCTGCAAACTGCAGATAAGTCGAAACTCAATGCCGACGTAGGAGCGTTCCTTTTACGATCCTTCATACGAGCCAACTCCAAAACTCGGCGTCCTATCGAGTCCTGCACACTCTGCAAGTAACTTGACCTAAATGCCAGCATAACCCTCTAAAATTATGCACCAATAGGCATTGGTAGGCCATGCACTACAAAATTTCTTGTTGCCCTACTATACCGCTACATCACCAGCCCATCAACCGCGTCTACCAAAGGTCCCCTATATCATTAAAAACAACCACTGAACTCTACTGCAACTCTCACCTTTCCTAACTAAAGATGTCAACAAAAATAAGAAAAGAATGGACGAAGCTGTCCCCACTCATACCAGATGCTGTTCCCGCCGCTGAAAAGCAGAATTGAATCAAGACCACAATAACTGGTCATGAATGGGGAACAGCTTCACAAAGATCTCAGAAAAGGAGGCTAATACGTTCTAGGGCTACACGTTCCCTCAATAAAAGCGTCAGTGGCGCACATTTCCAGTTGTCCCCACCTCCCCCACCCCACATCCTCTCCTGCAGTATTTACCGTGCTTGGTCGGATCGAAATCTATGGACATTTCAATTTGCAGCATAGTGATAGGAAATGAGAAGACTTTGAAAATACTAGAAAAATATATCCCCACTTTCTGTTCTAGTTCAAGCTCAACTCATCAACTATGCATCTCATCGTCCCTAATGGTATGATCTACTTTTTGTACTACAGCTCGTTTGCCATGACCCCGTCAGAAGTTTGCTGGCTGGGGAATAAATATCCTCCCCACCTAGTTCTCGTAAATAAAAATGGTCGTTTCTCAATAGGATGAGAAACACCACCACCTTTAGTGCTACAAACAACCTCCTACAGCCTTAATGTGATCAGGTTGTGAGCACTTACCCGAATCTTAGTGAAGGATTTCCAAGGTAAAAAGTAGTCTCATCCATGCCAGGAGCTGCTCCCGCCGCTGAGCAGCGAATTTGGGGTTGCATGGAAAGATCTGGTACGGATGAGACCTACTTTTTATGCACAACCAAAAAGCTCATTGGGTGGCTTATGAACTGGACTTTCACCCAGGCCGTCTCAAACAATATATCCCAAATATAGCCAGCTCCCGAGGCATCAGATTTCATGCATTCAGGGAAACCCAAACACCTACCCGCATGCCATCACTAATCCGCATTTTGGAACTCAACGAACCATCCAAAACCCTTAGCTAATCTTCGCATTCCCCCAGTTGTTGTAAGAGGGTTTTGGAGAACGACCATCAAAAATAGAATAAAACAATAAACTTAGCTGTTCAGCCGATGCATCCGAACTGGACCAGCCAAAGAGGCCGATCGACACGGCGGCCGGCAATGGAACATTTACGCCTTAACAGGCGCAAGATTCCCAACCACGCTTGCCCTCTTCCGGGCATACAAGCGACGACCTCCATTCGGCACACCGTTACGTCTCAACAGACGCAATCACTCTTCATACGATTGCCCCCTTTCCGGGCACAGGACCGACCGACGACGTCGACTCATGCGCATCTCCACGTACCATAGTCCCACCAACCTTCGCACGACTCACTCGAACAATGAATGGTATGCTTGTAGATGCATCTTTATATACCCCTCTAACCGCCATTGCAGGGTTTGTCGCGGAGATCATTTCGAAGGTTGTAGAGAAAGAGATGGAAAGCAGAAATAGGTAGAGAATGAATTCGATAAACGAGTGATTAGACATAAACAGAATGTTGTAATATTAATGGTAGGTCAGACTGTGGTAGATCAATCCCTAGTAAGTGATTGACATTTTGGCACTAAACGGTGCATCACTGTACTAGCAAGAAAGGCGCGCTTTGCCGCACAGATCATTTGTGGTATATATAAAAATGGATATAGAGAGTTGGTTATGTGAGATTGACCGTATGCAAAAATGGCGTTAAGATGTGATCTACAGAATGTCGTTGTGATCTACAGGATGTCGTTGTGATCTACAGAATGTCGTTGTTTGCGATGTTGCGCACTATTAGTAACAGTGCACTAGAATTACCGTTTGAGGAAAAAGATTCTTACGACTATTAAAATCAGTGCAAAGGAAGCAACAAGAGTGGGATACTATGCACACCGTCGAGAATATTAAGCACCAATCTTCTGTAGTATACTCATAGAGCTACTTGAATTATTTTGAATATTGATGCATTGCTGCATATACTCAATTAGCGACTTATGAAAGCCGTTGATCTGGCAACCACTAGTTAACATCTGGCTAATGAATGCATCTTACACGGTTGAGTGTGAACCACAAACAAACAACCGGCGCAATTACCGAGAAGCTATGCACAATCGTTGTGAATAGAGAACCGAACTGCGTCCATACCCGCATAAGATTACGCAATGCTATCGTTGTGTGCACTTTGCGTGATTTATTCCCAATCATTGAATAGTGGGGCATAGAAACGCCCAAACTTCTAGCAAAAATTGTTTTACTTGATAGAATTGTGTCCCTTATTCTGTAATGTTGCACTTCTTCTCCAATGCAGATCAGCATCCCTGTACTACGGATTTTGTTCACAATCGTTTAGCTCTCACAGTCATTTGCATTTTAAACGACCGCCGCTGTTTAAATTGCGCATGCTGTGTTTTGCAGTTTTGCAGTAGAGATGATGTTTGTGAGTATTGACCGTGGGAATAGCTTTGTATGAAATGTTTTTTTTTTAATATTTTTGAGGTTGCAATATTTTATCGCTGTTTATTTCACTCTTTGTTTCTCCATTGAATATATGGTGTTGTTTTTCTATCAGGAATATCGATTCATAAAGGTTGCATTTTTTGGATTTCATTTCTGATCGGCATGCTGTTCACAAAAGCGCCTAACGACTCAAGAGTAAATAATTTTGCTAGGTTTTGTAGAAGCATAGTGATTTAATCTGAGAATAGGCGTACAGTTTTGTACTCATTGGCACCTCTAAAGCAAATAGCATCCTGTTTCCTCTTAAATTTTTTCCCTTCTATCTTTAAGGTAAAACTTCTGTGAAGAGGATTTTGAAGATGGAAAATCTGCATCATTCATCTGTGCCCAACTATGCACATTGTTGCTTCTCTCAAGAGCTGACAGATCGATGATTCTTTCCATAATTACAAGGATCTTTTCACCGACCGATCACGAAAAACTCAGACATCCTCTTCAGATACGAAATCTTTTATTTACTTTTCAATAAAAAAAAGAAAAAAGAAAAAAACCCGAACACTGTGTTCTGAACACATCAAGGACAGTTCATGGGAAGAAACTGAACATCAACATCAAGAAAATGAACATAAATCAATATTCGGCACTTGTATGGAAATGCTGCTGCTGTCTTTGCAAGATCTACCCGCCTATGGCAATAATCTGAGAAAGGGCGAATCGATTTGCATATATCTATGTGCATGTACTTGTGTGATTATTTCTGTATATCTCATGGTCTCAATTTGCTTTTAAAAGAGTGTAGGTATGTCTGAAAAAATATTTGAAGCAAAATTTATCAAAGTTTTCAACTTGACTGCCGATCGTTGGAGTCAATTTTAAGCGATAAAATTTAAGTTTTTGATGGAGAAATAAAATCAGTTTTTATTCACTATGCTTATACGAAAGAAGATATTATAAATTCCCCATATATTTCATGTTCTCGATTTACTTGAAAAGTAATGCGAAAATATGTCGCTTTTATTTTCGCATATTCAAATGCCTGAAGTATATGATGAGAAGTAATAAATTCTGAAGAATACAACAGCATAAATGGCTAATATTTCTAATATTTGAGTTTGTCAATACTGTGTCAAAATCATCCACAAAAATAGTTATATAGTGCTCGAGGGGCATTCTTAGGCGACTGAATTTTAAAAAAAAAATTGCGAATTTCTATTGTAGTTCCAGGTGTTTCTATTACCCATTAATCCTTGATTGCACAGAAGTTGAGTCTATTCAGAAAAAATACTTCCAGTGCTCCTTTTAGCTTGAAATTTCGCAGATTGTCATGATTTGATATTTTCAGGCGATTGAGTAATAAGAATTTGCTAATTCTTACTGTAGCTTGGACCCACTCAAGTTACGATAGCACTGCGTATTCTTCCTATGTGGGTACGAGAGCAGTCCGGGTCGCTTGTTCGCATCGACCATGTCGAGTTTAGCTGCAATTGTAGCTAAAAGAACCTATATGTATCGGAACGAATTTTGCACTTGAAGAGAACTTCGGATTCTGTTGAATTGAACTCACGGACATGCTCTCCGATAGCGGATCATCACCAAAGTTGAAAATCATTTTCAATTGCGATCTGAATATCCCAATGGCATGCTAATTTTTGAATTGCCCCGGTCAATCGATGTTTTAGCACTTTCTTCCCTTAGCACTGAAGAAAACGTTAGGAATTGTTATATCGTTTTTTTTTGTTGAGCATCCTCGAAAACTGCTTTTTCAAATTATTTGCATTTCGATGCCGAATATGGTAAAAGACCAGCGTCACCTTCAATACCAACTGTGGTGTGATTGAGCATTCATTGTAAGCTTGGTGTTGTTCATCTAAATTTTATTGTTATTAATGTGGCTTTTGGTATGGTTCGTTAGAGCGGATTTCTGTTTATATTTGGGGATCGCTGCTGGATTGTATGGTTACCATTGTGGCGGCCAGGAACAAGACAGAGGAGGGTACGGTGGAAACCGTGAAGGTTTAACTCGTAACCATTTAGACATAAGCTCAAACCGGGCTACACGTTTGCACAACCAGACCGCATGATTGAGACTGAGGTCGGATTTAACTCAAGCTCGCGTTCTTTCAACTTTGCCTGATTATGGTCATATCTTTGAGGTCTATGTGCCAACAAACCATCTTCAAGTATTTCTTGAGGCAGTCATCGAACGAAGCAGTGCTCCCACTGACTCCTTCGTTTACTGATTGCACGAAAGGTCTTCAACTCGACCTTTCGCGTTTCTGGTGCAGTCACCGGGTGGAGCTAAAACCCCAGAAAGTAGTGTTTCATGCATTAGTGTTGTCATTGGTTTCTAGCTGAATCTGCGTTCTCCTGTAGTCCGTTTGATGTGTTGCATGTCGTGTAGTATAGGTAGATAAGTTCTCATTGTCTAAGAATGTATTACCTACAAACATTCTTCGAAAGGAAAAAAGCTCCCAACCAATTTGGATTTGCCTTCTTTGTTTTGGATCTATTTAATTGTCTTCATATATGTATTGATGTATATTTATTTAACAGTCATATTAGAAGCATAGGAAGTATACGCTTACGGATGCGAATAATGAACATATCCGGCTGAATAGATTACGTCTGTTACACGTTTTTTTTTTCTTATTATGATGACCTGCTCTTCTCCCCCACCCCCCATTTACTCTCCCGCTCCGTACCCTACAGAGTGTTTTACGGTTTTTATTTACTAAATTTTCTGGCAAATTCTATCGTGTGAGTCCTATTCTATGAAAATTGACTCTATGAATTTTAGAATGTTGCTTTTCATAAATTTTAGAATTTTAGAATATTGCTTTTCATAAAATAAGCAGAAATTCAGGTAGTTTTTTTCAAAAATTTCAAAACTTTACTGGTGTACAATGATGCAGTATGCAGCTGATTAATTAAAAGTTTATTTTTTTCTTGATGGAAAGTTCTCATTTTCAGGTGACAACAAAATGGAAGATGAAAACGACGTGAAATTAAAGACTCGATTCCATGGACAGGTAATTAATTATATTTTTTTGCCAGTTCATTCAATAAATTCGATAATTCGCTACGTTTTTTTATTGCTTTTGAATATTGACGCATTCATAATTTTTATTGTACCACTTTGATAACTATAATTAAAAACAAGAAAATTTTTTATCGAGTTTAGAAAATAGAAAATTTTTAATTTTAGCGAAATATTTATATATGCATTTTCCATTTCTAGTCATTATCATCAATTAGAGCCTATAATCGATGAGCAAAAGACCATAAAATTTTGACCGTTTTTCCAAAGTATTCGTCTAGAAAATACTGTTCGCGTATATCCTCAAGTTTTTGCATATATTTGAAGAATAGCGTCGATACAAGCGACAACAATATTCGATTAGCTAAACATAAGTGAAGTAAGGTGAGGTGATCCATTATAATATCGGAAACAGGAGAGATTGCTGACAAGAATCGGCATTTTTTGCATTCCATTCGTGGTTTTAATATCTACTTTAGTTATTTCATATGCAACGTTCAACCCGCTCGATTTGATCGATGTTAGAGGCATTGCATTATACGTGCGGCATTATCAGTTGTCTTCCTATGTTATTGCGAATTTATTGTAAATTGATTCACGGAATTTTCAAGAAATGTTTTGCACACTTTCAAAATATGTTCGTCATATCGAGGAGGGAGAAAAGAATGGGAAGTATATTTTATGTCCTTCTTGTAAGAGTTATTCGAGGTCTGAATCCCTCGTTCAATAAAAGCCTCGATCACATCGTAAAACTGTCGTCGATTTCCACATTCCTTAATGCTTCATTTAAAAATGCACCAAAGAAGTCGTTTTTGAAAAATTTTGAAATTGCTGATTTTATGAAACATAAAAAAAGATTTTTTTGCCCGATTTTTATACTCACATATATATGGCATATGCATACGTCACATGTGTATGTATGTGGAACACTATATATATATATGTATATATATATGTATATATATAAATATGTATAACACTGAACCCATAAAAGTGGACGTAAAATGACGTCATTGAATTTGCGTTCTCACTTTTTTTAGAAAAATTTGAATCATTTGTCGTATTCGACGATAAGTACATTATGATTTTTTTTTGGTTTCAAAGTGACGTCTTTGCTGAAAATAGAATTTTATTTGTAATTGTTGTTCCTCCTTCCCTATCGCACCCTTCCCCTCTCCCACATTGCTCCTCCTGTCTCCCTATTTAACTTCCACATCGTCGCAGTCGTAAGAAGTCGTATACATTTTTTTCCTGCATCTCCAAAACGTCACTCATCGTCATTACGGTTACTAATTAAATGAGGTATGCTTTTGATTGTTTCGAAACTTAAATCCTCAAGCATACGATCAAAAATTCACCAAATTGTTGTTATCCTTCAGGTGTTGATACTCTATGCAAGAATCCCACTACGTTTGGAGAATTTGTTAGCAAGTCTTCGTGAGGCATGTAAACAAGCAGCAAATCAACCAATTACAGTCAAATGGATCGACGAAGAAGGTTTGTTGATTTTTCCTTGTGACAATTACAGTCCATTCTATGTGTATATAAGATCATTGTGAATTGGTCAACGATTCGAGTTTCGACCACATTTTGCCTACATTCGAGCGTTGGTTATGTTCACAATGTATATATTTTTCGAGGATGGATGGTAAACATTTGCACTTTTAGTGTGGAACACCGATCGATTCGTCGGCTACTCATTGTTGAATATGGGATGCTAATTTTTAATGTTGAAATATTTATGTGGGAAATATTTATTGTGAGAAGAACTTCCTTGTTTACGAATTATCTCCCTCAACAATCTCCAACTCAACTTCGGTATATCGTTAAGAATACAAGCTCGCGAACTATCTTTCATTCGCTGGAAACATTACAGAATTAGTTGAGGGGAATGTTCTTCGAACAAAGAAATAAATGTTTTATTTTACACAAAATTGATAAAGGTTTTCGCCAAAATTGAAGTCAACAAGTAAGTCGATCCACTATCTTTTGTAGAAAGGAGCTTTATTTACATTAACAATGATTTTAAGGGTAATTTTTTTTTCTACGAAGATTGAATCTTCACTTATCGATGAATTAATTGATCGGCGATCGTTGAAAATAATTGTGGTAATGAACCAGTTTTGATGTGTCAGATGCGATTACGTTGATGAGCGTAACGTTTCGCTGACACCGTTTTTGATATGTTGTGAAATCGGTTGAAAACGAGGTTTATTTCGATGGTTTAATCATTGTGCAATATTGATATTTTGTGATGCTTTAAAAGCGTTTCTGCTGACCACTTATTGCCTGGAAATATTGAAGAAAATTTTCCTTTTTCCACTTATTTTTTTATTAGTTATTGAGTTTCGTAAATAGCCGATCTGTTTTATTTGCTCTTATGCTACATTCTTTGATGTAGTGACCTCTTGAGTAGCCCTTACCTGGCATTATTAATTTTACCTTTATGCATTCTTTGTGGTCAGTTGATTAGTTGGTCCTTATTTGGTAGGGAGGGAACTCTAGAAAAATGTTCTTATTTTAGAGGACACGGGACATGAATTAATTCGTTTATTGATTATTTGCTGATCGTAGCTTAGTTCGTAGACCAATCGCTTAAGGCTTCTCATGCTCATACTTCAGGCAATAATCCTGGAGCTAAATAATGAGTGGATTTAATCATCGCCCATCTGTCTAGGGATTTATCTATGATTTGTTGATGCTTTCTATGAACTTCAACTTCATCCTTGTTTTTGTGAATATCGAATCGATAGCAACGCATCAAAGTCAGTCAGAATTGATTAACAATTAGCACTCTTTTTGCACTCATTCTTAGGTCTGCTGAAGCTAGTTGCTGCTAGAGGGTATTCATAAGATTACAGTCAAACTTTTTCGTCGGGATCGGTCTTAAGTCATAGATTGGATGCATCAAGCTTGCCCTATAAGGCAAAATCTTGTGAAATCAGTGAGCCGTCATCGGGAGAATCACACTGTTGGAATGATTGTGGTGCGATAGGTTTTTGTCAGATCCCCGTAAGTACCCACCATATTTACTACGGGCAGCTTTCTTGCATTTGTTCCTCTCAGCAGTTCCATATATTTATTCATGCGCTTCGATCAGTTGTTTGGTATATATATATATAACAAGCAGATTTTACCTTAATTTGTACACCTTGATTTCTAGTGTGTTTTGCTGCAGTGATATTGCACTCTAAAATATTAGTAATGTTATTCAACTTGTTCTTTTATATACTTCTTGATTACGTCTTTCATATATTTTGTCCGTCTTATTTAATTCATTCTCTTGTTTAGCATTCATAGCTTATTCTTCAATATGTATAAGATTACCTTTTTCGTTTATTTTCTATTCCTTATTTCATATGAAGTGAATCTTGATGGCTTTCTCAATGACTAAGCATCAATTCCTCAACGTTTCTTTCATTTGGCTATCATTTCACTGTTATTTAATCTCTCTTTATTGTCGCTATCTTTGAAAGTTATCATTGTTAATCTTTTGTTGTGGATTCGTTTCCTTCTTATAAGTTCATTTATAGGTTTTTTGAAAAAAAAGGATCAGAATCTTTCATAGTTTATATAGGAAAATGTATTGTTATCGGGTTGTTTGAGCGACAAGTTATAGGTTTAGGTTGTTTTTACCTTTGAAGTCTACCATCTCCAAGTTGATTTTTTTCAAGGTTTCAAGCTCCACCAATTGTATTTAAACGCATCAGGTTCGATGGTTTCAACTATGAGCTGTATGAGCGTTAATGACTGCAGTGAATGAAATTTTTATCAGTAAAAACTGGTTGGGAAACGATTCGCATTATGAGTTGATGATCGATCGAATTGTGTCTGCCAACGAATGTGAATGTACTATCAAAGGAAACAGTGAATCGAATTGGAAAAGGAAGTTTATATAGTAAGGTGAAACGTTTCAAAAATGCGCAAATGCATTGCAATCTTAATAATTCCTAACAGTGTGAATGTGGTGTTTACCAGATGAATAGCAACATCTTATAATGAGGAGAGTTTCCAACGGTATTGTTATTTCTGAAACCGAAATTTTATCCTTTAGATAAGTAGGTTTCGTTTATGTTTGAAAAAAAAGTAGGTTACGTTGATTTTTTTCCCATAAAAATGTAATATCTGCTGCACTCAGTTGTATTTAGTATTTATTATTATGAAGAAACTAGTTAAAGTTAGTGCTCGATTGTATTTGAATAGTACAGAATTGGACAGCTCATCAGTGATGTGTATATGAACGTTGGTTTAACACCATTATATATATATATATATATATATATAAATATATATATATATATATATATATATATATCGAATAAGTATGAACATTTTAGGTGATCCGTGCACGATCTCTTCGCAGCGTGAATTAGACGAAGCGTTGAGGTTATTGCACGTAAACGGCGAAGCGGAGCTCAACATTCACGTCTTTCTTGGGATTCCTGCACTACCTGGACTACCTTGTAACGGTGAAGACAGTAAGTTTATCCCTCTTTGATTAGGAGAGGTAATCCAGCATTATTTATTGGTGCATAGTTAAGAGCTGATAGGGAAGTGTTTAAAATGCACGCATTTTCAGTTATGTTTCATTAGAGTGTTTAAAGATGGAAGTAAACTTGCTAAGCATAAGCTTCAAAATAATTCGCAATATTGAAATTGAATCGCTGTAAGAGTTGAAGGAATAGTTGACATACTATTGGAATGGAAAACAGAAGTACATAAAATAATATAATTGATTAATTTCTTTATATCAATGAGATATTGCTAAACTCAATCGTATATGTAAGATTTCATTGCTGAATAAATTCAAAAATTTGAATAATGAATAATGCGGACAATGTCTATTTTCACGTTATGATTTGTGTTATACTGCTACCACAATCTTAAAAACGTCGACTTTGTGATCTCGCGATTTGTGTTATATGGGAAGGAACAAGTTGTATGCGTTGCAATTTTCTTCAGCCAATAAGTTGAATGGTAAAGAAATTATGACGAATGGTTTTGAATAATGGATAAGACAGTCTAATATTATGTTAAATTATATTATAGAGACGGTCTACAGACGTGGTGCACGACGTTGGAAGAAATTCTATCACGTTAACGGTCATCGATTCCAAGCAAAACGTTTCAATAGAAGAGTGCAGTGCTTCTTTTGTAACGATTATATTTGGGGACTTGGTAGACAAGGATATCGGTGTGCGGATTGCAAACTTTGCGTTCATAAAAAGTGCCATCGAGCAGTGAGGAGACCATGTGGAGATGTGAGTTCTCATTCATAATTCGGTTTATTTCCTACTGTTCTCAAAAATTCCATTATTGAGTGGTCATTATTCCATTCATAAGATCGACTAGCAGAGGGGAAACTTTTTTGTGGAAACTAGGTGATGAGTTCAAGAAGGAAAAGATTAGTCTTTCCAAATTGTGGACTACTCGACAGCTTTCTGTCGACTTTTTTTTTACGATTTTGGGAGGAAAGATCTTTTCTTTGACATGGGATTTTGATATATGTTGTATGACTTAAAAGGCGCAGTTTCATATGATCTAAATAGTTCTCCTTTCTTCTTTTCTTGAATGTTGAGGGGGGGGGGGGGGGGGGGNGAAGTGGAACGCGCTTTTGCTGATGGTTTTGATGAAGAGTTGAATAGAACAGCTGTTTTCTAATTTTTAACAATTTTTCAAAAATTCGGTTATTTATTCGTTTCTAATACATAAAAATAAATAGGTTTTCCTGAAGCAATAAGTTTCGTTATTTTTTGAAATTTTTAATTGCAAACTGTAAGCATGCAGTGCTCTCGGATGAACGTTTTCTATTCGCTTTTTCGTTTCTTGCATTCAGCTTTAAGGGGATTGTTGACTTTTTCAAGTTTTCGCGATGAACGAAAGGTTTAGGCAGAAAAAATGGGACGACATAATTGGCGTATACTACCGCAAATCTTTTTTTTACCTTCGCTTACCGTCTAGGAGCTTTATTAGGTGAGTGTTCTTTAATGTGCTCTAAAAGGTGATTACAACCTCATTGGCCACAATCTACATTGTCGTTTATGTGTTTGAGTAATGCGACGGCTATGTGCTAAGAGTATTCTTTTTGCCATTCATGCTTGATATATAACTTTTGTTATTTTATCTTGGTGTTATCTTATTGTAGAGTTCGTTAGCACCCGTTGTTGTACCATCTCCATCAGTACCCGTAATCGCGAATCGATACAACTGTGAACAGATACGAGGGGCTGGATTGGATAATCGTGGGTTTAATGAATCACACATTGATGCGCGTACGTCCTCTCGTGTATGTTTCTTATCAATTTTTCATCATATTTGAACTTATGACTATTCTATGGTCTGATATGACCAGGATAGACTTATGTTGCAGCAGAGGGGAGGGGAGACGATAAATGTAAAGTGGTGTAGAGGATCGAATTAGCTGTAATAGATATTGGACACTATTATCTCCTAGTTTACTATTCGTCATATTTATATATAGGTAATATTTCTTCTTTTCACTGGTCATTATTTCATCAGGAAACTTTCAGTACTAAATTATCAGATTTTTTGCATCGATTTATCGGCGTCTGTGATAGTTGAAGAAGCGCTCATGGGAATGATGCAGCAATCGGTTTGACTGAACGGCTAAGTGATAGGCAGGACATTACCATGATCAGTATTGGTTTTTTTAATAATCATGTAATGAACTGCGGTTTCTTTTTGTAATATGGCTGAAACATTGCTATCAAAGTTACTTTCAAAAAATATATTGAATTATCGTTGATTTCAAATCGCGTATTATTATTATTTTTATAATTTATTTATTTATTTATTCATATACTTATTTATTTGTTTGTTTGTTTATTTGCTTATTTGTTTATTTATTTATCTATTTACTTTGAACACGACCTTTTGTTTGTGAGAATGTTGAAGCAATTGTGTTGATAGGAGGAAGAGGTAATTGTACGTGAGCCAACAGTTGAGGTGGGAGCTGAATCAAAGAAGTGGACTGTTTCTTTGGATGATTTTACATTGCTGACAGTCATCGGGAGAGGTATGTATTTCTTTGTTAGTATAAAATCAATATTTGGCGAACTCACTTAATATTGCATTTATTTATTTTTAATGAAACCTATGTGAGTAGAAACTATATCAGCAAGTAAACAACGAAATTACGATGTTTACATTCAGTGAATATGGCAGTTATTTTCGTGAATTTGTGGTAGATCGATTAGATATTGAAGAGTTATTTAGTATGTGGGAGTTTTTGTTTTGTCGACTTTTGCTAGGATTGCATAAAACTGACATCACTGTCGATGAAGCATGCCTCATCAAACCTTTAATTGTAATTTGATGTCCCCTAATCGATCATGTTGAAGTTGTGCCGCTGAATTTTTTTTTTTTCAGATATAACGTTGATTCCAGTAAATTTGCATATTTTATACAGCTCGTTTTATATATTTGCATATTTTGCACGAATCAATTTAAGGTTCATATGCAAAGGTGGTGCAAGCGGAACACAAAAAGACGGGGGTTGTCTATGCGATAAAAATTATCAAGAAACAAATGTTCAATGACGATGAGGTTTGTAACGTTCATTTCATTGTTAACGGATATTTTCGAGATTAAGCGAGAGTGCTTTTCTGCTCGGAACTTCTTAATTCGAATTACTGGTGAGATAGAATGAGTTCGAGTTTTTTGTGAGGTGAATGATGTGGAATGAAGCATCAGTTGATAATTGTATAGACAAAGCTGCTGCCAGCAAGTCGAATTTTCATCCACCTTATGTGTTGTTTTATTGCTTCGCTTCTGTTAGTGAATATGAGTTTGGCAGGCGCCTTTAGCGTTTAATAAAAGCGATAGTTTACGTAATAATTAAAAGTTCTTTTCATTCATCGGAAGTTAAGGAAGTATGGCTAAATAACGAGGATGATCGACGATTAAAATCGGATCCGATCTGAGTTTCTTATGATTAGCTGAAATTGTGATATGAGCTCAGTTTCCTCGATAAAATGCATGCTTCTCTCAATGCTACATGCGGCATAATATAAGTCCACTCACTCAGCTTCCTTGCGATGACGTCCGGCTTACTTTTGGGAAATTGAATTAAATATCCGTTTCCTGCATCCCATTTAAGCAAATGGTGCAAAAATTATGGAGTTGAAATTTTTGCACATTTTTATAGCATTGAAACGTTCCTCGGCTTGACACATTCTGAAATGTCGGCAATATAATTGGTTTTTTTCTAAGCACTGATCACTAAAAAAGTTTCTTCTAGGTTAATTGGGGTTCGAGGTTTTCATGAAAAGTTTCTTATATGTTGAATGTATATATGCCTGATTGCCATGCTGAATTGTTCTTTCGCTCCAGCCAAAGTTTTTTGAAGCATAATGTGGGCCTTCGTAGAAAGTCATTCTAAAACAGCAGCTGCTTTTAATAGAATGAAGTTCTTGGGGGCCGAGCTGTTCGACGAGGTGCGTCAAGTTCATATTCTTACTTGGTATTTGTGCGGTACCTATATCGTTGAATAAGCCGAGTCTGCACTCTACTTTTCTACGTTTTTGATCAAAATTTATTTCATTCGATCATTCACTTATCTGCTAGGCTAGACGTTGAATGTTTTGCTCGAGCGCTTGCATAGTCAGTAGTTACGAAGAATCCTGGAAGAGAAGCAAGGGACTCTAGGAAGGAGTCAGGATAAAGGGATAAAGGGAAAGGAGTCAGGATAAAGGGGGCAATCCTGTTTTTATTGATTTTTTTCTTTACTTGATTGTGTGTGTTCTGTCCATATTGCGTATAAATTCTGGAACTAGCAATGCGTCTCTGCAACTAAATTTTTGAGATTCTTTTTAAATTTATCGTTGTTGATAGAGTTATACCGTAAATTTGGTTTACTGTAAATTTGATCATCATTTGAGGTAATAAATAAGTGATTATAGGATATTGATTGGGTACAAACGGAGAAATCTGTTTTTGAAACGGCATCGAATCATCCGTTCCTTGTTGGACTCCATTCATGCTTTCAGGTTGAACTCGAATTTTTAAGTTGTTTTTCTCTTGGATAGTTTCTTAATGATATGCTGGTTTTAGCGACATTTGGGATTAGGTATATGGATGATTTATCTGTGCAGTCACCTGTAGGCAATTTTACTCCGATTTGATTTTTTATTACTAGGTAACCGATCATTCCATAGAAAAATGATTTCGTAGCAGGTAGTGGGGAGTGGTGAGAAATTTTATGTGCAATACTCCTTCTGTAAATTTCATACGAAAAAAGCCTTGATATTCTCATGCGAAAGTTTTAGGTTGGCTGTTTTTCGCTTCCGGTGGCCGAGCATTGAGAAAATCAATCTTCCTGTGTTTTTTCTTTGAACAGTTTGGTTAATTTATCACATATGTAGAAAATCCCTCGTAGAATCTGGCGAAAAATTCTGGGAACATAAAAATTTCCGAAATTTTTGGAGTTTTTTAAATGTCAATGTTCTTTTTTTGCACTAAAATTTTCAGACTGATTCACGATTGTTCTTTGTAATCGAGTTCGTGCCAGGTGGTGATTTGATGTTCCACATGCAGAGGCAAAGAAAGCTGCCAGAAGACCATGCAAGGTGATTTTACTGCTCGTGTTAATCTATTGGAAGCTGATAAATGAGTTATTAAGATCCATGTTGTTCCTTGAATACAACGCCGCTGCTTTGAGATTTAACAAAAATTAAAAAAAAACCGCTTCTTCTGTTCTATTGGATGACATGTAGTTTTAGATGCTGTATTTGTTGGGTATTGTATTGTTCGTTATTATCTTATATTTGTAGACAAATGGCAATAATTGTATTGTTCGTTATCATCTTATATTTGTAGACAAATGGCAATATAGAGAACTACAAATACGACAGTGCAAATAATTAGCGTTTGGGTTGACTCCTTGTTTTCAGCGTTTGTTTTACCGTACTTCGACGTGACGTTGTTTTTTAAGCGTTTTTTCGAGCATGTTCTTTGTGCAAAATTCTCTACATTTAGCACTTATCGGCTGACTTGGAAATCAGATTTTTGGTAGATGAGTGCTAATGCGTTTATGTAGTAATTTAATGTGATGATGTTCCAGTATCGCAATGCGAGTAACTTCTCTACGTATTTCTACTCAATTTTAGTGGTTTTTATCTCGCTATCTATTCTCCACGTCGATGAAAATCTTCAGGGATCTAGGGCTTTGCATAGTGGAGGTAATATGGGTGTTGGATGAACGGGACAGAATTGTATTGGTGATGCGAGTAGAAGATCATGTATTACGTGAGCGATTTAGGTGAAAAACTATGTATTGTATGGGTGATAAAGGCGAAAAGCTGTATTATATATGGACAATTTAGGTGAACGACAGTCCAGGACATGTACGAGATTATGGAAAGAAAGGGTTTGTATTCTTCTGGGCTGTCAATAACTGTTTTAGATTCTATTCGGCTGTCAATAACTGTTTCAGGTTCTATTCCGCCGAGATAATCTTGGCGCTACATTTTTTGCATTCACGTGGCATTATCTACCGTGATTTGAAATTAGATAATGTGCTAATCGATGCCGAAGGACATGTCAAGCTTACCGACTACGGAATGTGCAAGGCTTGTTTTTGGCTTTCAACTTTTTTCCTTTCTTGTTGAGCGAAGATCAAAAATAGAACAATAGATTTTGATAGGAGATGGCTTATAGGAGGCATAAAACTTTCAGAGTTAACGACGTATTGATGATCAAGATTTGTTTCCAATCATCGTCGCGCTCACGCACGATTCTTTCGATAATTTTGCGGGGAATTTATTCATTTGTATATCGTAGATGTTGCAAGTGTTTATATTTATTGTTAATAATGTTGACCCCCAAAAATGGCTATAGGATCATCGAATTACGCTCTTGAGATCCAGATTTTTAAACTCGCTGCAGGCCGGTCATTTTCACTAGCGCGAATATCTGAATATGAGGTATTTTCTTGAACTTTTGTGGAACATATTGCTTTATAACATAATAAATGAATTACTTTTCATATAGAGGTCTTCTGAAAGGATCTCACGGACGTTATTCTTTTAGTTACCGCCAAGACACATTGGGTCTATTCATCTCCTGACTAGTACCCGTCATTATGGGGAATGCGCAAACCTTTCTTTTTGCAAGTATAGGAAGAGATTTTATCTCTTTGTTGATTGTTTATTGTTTGTTGATCCTTTAAACATCCATAAGTTTAGTAAATACAGTGTCTCAGTCGCCTTACTGAGCTGGTTTGCGTTAGCGGTTTGAATTCAAATCTATCTCCGTGCAGTGTTTTTTTTCACTCTGATTAGTTGGTCGGGCAAAAGTGGTTCGAAATATGCTGGCAAATCAAATTTGGTTCGTTGCTTTGCTTGTTTTTTGTCGTTATATATATATATATATATATATATATATAATATATATATATATATATATATATATATATATCAGCGGCTATCAGTTTTAAAACTATTTTGGTAGCGATTGTGATAGCTCATCGCCTACAGGAGGGCACGTTGACGGCAAATATTGATGACCAATTGCGAAGATTAGGGAATCGGTAGCCACATATTTTAGGTTACCATCAGCCAGCTGTTGGTGGTTGTCGGTTGAAATAGCTTCCATGGTCGCCGGCTAACGCTACTTCCATTAAAACTGGAAAATAGTGCCAGAACTACAAAAAATATTCTTCTCTTGACACCACTTTAGTGTTTAAAGGTGTGCAATGAGTGATTTTAGTGTAACCTAGAGTGATGGTCTGCAGCTATTTTATGGAAGCGAACAATGCTGGATAATAGATCGGCTTGGTAATTGATGACCTATTTGCATAGACCTGCGTTGGGGTGATTGGCATTGCTCATGCACTGCTGTTAATGCGCTAACAGGGGAATAGGAAAGACGTCTCTATGCTGCGAAAATAAGCTTCTCTAAGAAAGGCTTTATCAGTCGTATTTTTGTCTGTCTTGGGTCACCGAGGACATAATTTCAGGAGAATATTGGTGGGTGATAATTTCAGGAGAATATTGGTCGGTGATAATTTCAGGAGAATATTGGTCCAGGTGATGTGACGAGTACATTTTGCGGAACGCCGAACTATATCGCTCCCGAGATTTTGAGAGGAGAAGATTACGGTTGGTATGAATTATGCCTTCAGAAACTAAATTGCATGAGTATCGAGGATTATATTTTTACGTTATTTGATCGTCGATTTTGGAGCATGACACTACTGTTCCCCTCTAACATCCATCTAACATAGTTACTATTTTCGTAGATTTTTTGTTTCGCTGTATATAGGTTTTGCAATTTGCATGGATCAATGGCCTGATAGGCGTACACGGTTCTTTAGCTAAATGTGGGAAAAACGATTTTGCAACTGCTGGGAATGGTTCGCACTCAGTCTAAAACTTTCAGTATTTTTTGCTGCCGACGCAATGCTTAAATTTTGTACATTTTGAGGGCCTCATCTTCGTGGAGCAGAAATATCCTAGATGTCGTTATGGAAAATTTTCGATTTATTATGGAATTCAAGAAACCCTAAACGTTAATGAAGACCGTTTCACCAGTGCCTTTATTTCGCAGCGGTTATTCTTTATCGTTTACTGTCATCGATAAGCTTTAGTTACTAGGAATTTATGTAGTTGGAAATTCAAACTGGCAGTAATTGGCGTCACGCGAAACTTAGAATTTTTCGAATTGCGATCACGTGGACGGTATTCACGCTCTAGGCTTATCCACATGTCTACCTTTTAGGGTATATAGTTTTTATAATTAATGTAGGCATCCACCTGTTCTGTCAGTTTGTTTACCTATACACATCTTTACCTCTGTCTCATAGGATTGCACATTCTGTACCTGTTCTAGCTTCTAATAAAATTCTGCATACGTAGTGGGAGGTTTCTTTGTATTTGCACTGTGTTCAAGAATGATGCAGCTATACTTTACTTTACAGGTTTTAGCGTTGACTGGTGGGCCTTGGGAGTTCTGATGTACGAAATGATGGCAGGCAGATCGCCTTTTGACGTGGTCGGAATGGCAGGTGATGCAGAGCAAAACACTGAGGATTACCTCTTCCAGATAATTTTAGAGAAACAAATACGTATTCCTCGTTCGTTATCGGTTAAGGCGGCAACTGTTCTCAAAGGTTTCCTCAATAAGGTTGGTTTTATTTTGTAATAATTTACATCGTTACGTTGTGGATTTTTGAAAATCGATCTTATAATTTTTATCATTTTCCAATTTTTTTTACAACTTCAATATTGCGTAAATACCGTCAATACAAGAAGTTTATTTTATATCGGAATTCGTGAGCGAATTTATTTCGCATTTCAAACAAAAGCCTAACTTTTGAGTGGTTTCCTTAGTTTTTCTTAAGATCGTCTTCCTTGACATATAGTTGTTTTAAGGTAGGATAGGGGATAGCATACTGTGAGAACCTCACATTCCCAACAAGGAGAAATTCTTCGCTTTTTTTTGCTGAGCTTCAACTCCGTCAGTGAGTCGATCAATCGTTTTCCGATTATTTTCATCAATATGGCAGTACTACTTTGGCCAGTTCGCTTCCCGACTGATGTCTGTTAGCTGGGAAATTGCTTGTTTGCCTCATATCAGCATTTTTTGGTTCTTCAACATTTTCTTGACCAATGCATTCCCTTCCCTCCCTCCACCCACCTCCACCAAATTTTGCGTCAGGGCTTATTAGGCAAATTGCTGCCTTATTTTGTTGTCGAGGTGAAAGTTCTTTCATCATCTTCAAAAATAGTCGTTCTCACCGCAATCAATGTATTCAGTAAGTAGGAGGGGAGATTCCTTGTCTCGATGAGATTTGGCGAATGTTTTTAGAATAGAATGATAAGAAATTCCCTCTTTCTTTCTGTCTTGCAGAATAAAAACACGACAGGTTGTCATCAAGAGTCATCGCATGCGGAAGACAATGAGTAGTTTCTAAGAGATGGTCTCTTTCATAGGTTATGCATAACATATTTTACTGTCATAACTTTTTTAGCTTTTTGGTTTATGGGTAAAGTAATCAAGTAGATCATCTGACACATATATGTTATGCCTAATTTGAAAATTTCAAGAACGCATGAAACAGTGAGGTAATATTAGAGAGTTTAATATTGCAGTGGCTGTTATTTATAATTAGAGGAAAGAATGGCATCAATGATAATGGAAGTTTACAGAGGATTTTCCTCTTTACTGACTGGCATTGTGCAATTTTTGTTTGAGTTGGATTATTTGAGTAGGGCAATAAGCAAGTGTTTTTGTGGAAATCGCTTTGTATACGGGGAAGTGGTTAGTGTGAAGGGGACGAATTCACCTGATTATTGATGTAATATGCAGATAATTAGCTAACGGATACATACAGATATGCATATTTATTATAAATTAGAATATTGATGTAATATGCAAATAATTAGCTAACGGACACATACAAATATGCATATAAGTTATAAATTAGAATATTGATGTAATATGCACATAAAAATTAGTTTATTTTTTAGGATCCAAGCGAGCGTTTGGGTTGTAATGAAGATATTGATGGGGCTTTGGAAGAGATGAAAACACATGCTTTCTTTCGCAACAGTATCGACTGGGAATTGGTTCGTTTTCATGTTTGATGTATTTTACTAAAGCTGTTTTTCTTTACTTTTATTATATAAAGTTATTGTTATCTAACTTTTAGTGAAGTTGCCCTTTAAATCTATCTCGGCAGGTTTTTATTTGTTATCATCTAAAGCTCATTCATTGCAGGTTGAATGAGCACGGACCACGTTCAATGAGGATCATTGCTGTAACATTCCAAACATTTAGTGCAATAAACGAGGCTAAAGTTAGAAATGTTGCGTTAAGATGGGATTGACGATTTATAAATTTTTCCTTAGCGCTAATTTTTTCCAATAGAAAATACTCTTTAGACAATCAGCAGATGGAATTTTTTTATAGTTGGAAGCTCGTCAAGTTGTACCTCCATATAACCCGTCAATTGCAAACGACCGTGATCTGCAACATTTTGATACGACATTTACGGATGAAGCACCGACCTTAACACCGGATGATCCGTAAGTTATTTCATTTTGCTTGAAGTTGTTTTTGACACACTAGGAAGGAACGGCTCTGAAAGGTGATCTCGTTTGGCACTTGCCATATTGATATGCGAAAATATTGTCAGCGGATCTTTTCTTCACCTGACTTCATGCCATCTTACCTTTGAAATTTTTTGTTGTGAAAGTCGTTCCACTTATGAAAAATTGCAGTTCCAAATGTGAGAAATCAGTATTTGATAAGAATATAAGTAAGAGGATGTAACGTGAAAGAAATAGGTATTTGAACGACTCTCTGTCGCAGTTCATCAGCCCGTCCATTAAACACTTGAGCTATTCAGAAATATGGAGACGGGTTGGTAGAATAACCATTGTTACCGTCATGTAGGTTGACAGGGCTAGTTTTTTATTGTGGGAGTTGAGTAGAGAGCTTTGATTTGGTCATTGGTTTTCTTATCGCAAGTTGCCGTCTAGCTCAAAATTAAATTCTCTGATCTAAGGTTGAACTATATGGATCATCAAGATGTTGCATTGCTAAACAAATAACTATCTATGTGACGTCGATTAAAAATGAAGTAATAGAAATCTGTTTGATTGCGAAAAAAAACATCTCGAAAATCAATAAAAATTGGCTGTTAATGAAATCTTTTAAATGATTTCTTGGTGCAGCATTCGCAATCGGAACTGTTCATAAGTTTTTTTTTCGTCGATCGTTTTCACAAGACGAAAAGAATGACGCATCATTGCATAATCTGATTGGTTAGATGGGTATTTGATAAGGATAGGGGTGCTTTTTATTATCGTACGTTGCTCATATGTTCAAGAGGGAACGTAGAGAGGTACATATTAAAAAGGTTATTCCGAGGTTTATTCAAACTTTTAAGTTTTCGAATATTAAAAGGTGATGGGCGGAATTCGTGTTTTTATTTTCTCTTACGCTGAAGACCTTAGAAATGAAACGTTATGATGTTAGTTTATATAGATAAGAAAGTTGAATATACTGAAAAATTGCAGAGCGGTGATCGAGCGAATCGATCAGAGTGAATTCGAAGGCTTCGAATATATAAATCCGTTGCTGATGTCAAAAGAGGACAGTGTATGATGTGCCGTTAATGCATTTTTACATTTGATCATTCATTCACAAAGGCCGACTCTGGACTAAGACTTTTATGGAATCTCATTCGCATGGTTATTTCAGTTGTCCGAGTAAATCTGCATTTTTCATTCGCTATTGGTTGGCGGGTCAATTTAATATGAATAAGCTATTGCATTGAAATCCAAGAAAAGCCCAACTTCAGAGTCGCATATCACTGTTCACTGAGAACAGCATATCCACGTTGTTTCAAATTCTATATGATTCACTTTTTGAAGGTTGTTCAAGGCGATGTGTCCTGTGCTCAGATATTTGATGTATTTCATGTGGCATCTTTTCACGAATAATGTTACATTGTTTATTTTATATCGTAATATTTTTGCAAGTTTGAATTAATCTATGATATTTTATTATGGTTTGGAAGCGTCGAGGTATGTTGATTGCGATGAAACAAGGTGATATGGGTTATGGGGTTGGAATGAGTGATTTGAATTTTATAATGAAAATCTGATTACCTTTATTATCGATTGGAGATTCAGCGTATCATCTATGTACGATTTGAAATGCGGTCGTTATGGACCAGCTTCGTTTTTCATCTAATGCTTGAATTACGTCGATGAAACGACGGATCGCTAAGATTAGCGCCAAAAGACAGTTGATACCCGTAACTTTATTTACTTTTTTATATTCTAGTTAATTGTTTTTTCAATGATTTCACTTCAATTCATTAGTTGAAATTATTTGCTTGTTGAATTTTCGAAGAAATTCATATTATTTCCCAGCGAATGAATTGTTCGATTTTCGAGATGAAAAATACCGATTTCACGCTCATTTGAGAATTTATTTAATTTATTTATATTTATTGTTTTTTTTTCTTTGCTTTCTTTTTAAATTTTTGATTTTCTTTTTCCTTTGGTCGAGTGTATTGCTGGAATAAACAAATAATGAAAATTTGCACAATTGAGAAACGTTTAAATATAAATGAAGAAATATCGATAGCCTAGATTTATAGGGATGGGCAAAAAATTTAGCATTGCAAAAACGTGGTTTAAATAACTAATAAAATTCTATCATCGGCGAGATGTGTAACATGTTTGAGTGAAAATGTATCGTTTATTTCTAGTATGATGTCGATATTAATAGTGGATTATGAGGCGATATAAGATGAAATATTTCGTCTTTAAATAGCATTATGTGAAAATTTAAACAACATTAATTTTTATATTATGTGAGGCATTTTGGTGGCGTTCAGTTGAAAATAGAATGGAATGGATAGGCGTGTTTCAGCGAAGTTATGCTCGTAGATGTATTATTGCTTGCGATATGCAGTTTTGCCCTATATTTTATCATCTACTAGCTATCAACATTATTGCTTCCGTCATCTGGATAGCTGCGTTACTTATTGCTAAAGTGTATTGCATGTTTTTTGCAAGAATCCGTGAACAATGCTGTCAAATAAATAGACTGGGATTTAGATTCTGTGGGGGTCCAAGCGAAAGTTGGAGTGTTGGAAAACGTTTGGTTTTGTCATGGGACCGTTTTGAAATGTGTTTGCATAGCAGTGCATTGAAGTGCAATTCGTTCAGTACGGCAGCGATGGCTATAGTCGAAAAACATGTTTATGGAAGAGACATTAGCGTGCATAACTCAGTGTAGATGATATGGGATTTTTTATAACTGACTGTTAATGTAAAAGGTCTGCTTTGGGAATGATAGAGGTAGACAAGGTAATTTAAATTTTCAGGCTCATTTTTCTCGTGCTTAAGATCAGTCTTAAGATCAGTTTTTTTTCCATATTTTTATGTCATTTAATATGATTTCAATAATTTCGAAATCATAAATTGAACTAATTTTTTTAAAAAAAATCTCAAAAAATAGTTCAGCAAATGCTTGACTGAAAAATATTTGAGATATTTCGGCATTTCTTGCAAAATTTCCACTTCCTGATGCGCCATTGGCAACAAACGACAAAGAGCTCGTTTAAAAGGTTTGAGAAATTGTTTGATCCACTTGAATAGTTTTCTCTCATTTTCACCATAGAAAGAGTTGCACGTATGTAACAGGTGGAAGGGGAAACAACAAGATCTTATCCTGAATGAACTGTCCATGTGGTATGAAGCACTCTCTCAATGAGCTTGGCTGCCACCTATGATGACAATCGTCACAGGTGAATTAAGGTAAGCAAGTTGGAAGTGTATAGCTACGAGATTTTCGAACATCAATCCACCACATTGCGATTCATGAGCTGTCCACGAGCTCCATTAACAATTCATAAGCAATTCAAACACAAATGATATTTAAAAACCTGGCTTGATTATTTTCTCCTTAGCTCCACGTTGAAGCAAAATATTACACGAAAATAGTTGTGCTGAAATACTAGAAGTTCACAGTCTTTAAACACATATTCTACAGTAAATGTTTTTACACTTTGATATACATGAAGACAATTACACATGATATTACTTTATCGATGAATTGAATGAACGGAGGCTGTCAGAAGAGCGCGATAATTGCCTGAAGATATTTTGAAAACATTGCCGGAATAACTTCCAGAATAAATCATTATTCCCATCAAAAACACGACAGATGCAACCGTCGACGAGCTGAAGTCGCTAAGGGAGATCGTTCACGTGTATTTCGCGCCCGTCGATGCCTCGGCAACCTTCTGCCGTATTTTCCCTAGGCAGCTACCACCTCACTTTCATACGTGGACGATTTGCTATTGGAAAGAAGCGTGCTCCCAAAGGAAACAGAATGAGTGCTGGAAGACGACGATATATCAAAGGAAGTGATCTAAAACAGGCAAAATACCGGTGCCGTTTGAGCTTCAATGCAATACACTGAAGCTCAGACAGTACCGATATTTTGACTATTAGAGATCGTTTCCTTTGATGTTGAAAAATGAACTGTTGCAATTAAAATTCGCAAATTTTGAGAGTGCTATGCAACGCTCTCGAATGGTTCTGATATAAAATAGAGCCGATGCTGCGATACTATTTTCGGAAACTGTGTACCTGAAAATTTTCGTCTTATGTGATGTGATCACCTTCAAAACACCGTTTTCCATTGTAGGTCAAAATCGATGTGAAATGAAATTGCAATACATTGTCGGGTTGAGGTGTTAGAGTTGAGGAATACACCGCAGAACAAGGGAGATTAAGAGAAAATCGTTGGAAAAAGTCGGAACCTTTCTTTGGCAGCAGTATGTGCACGAAAATCCAATGACAAAGGTGTTGATTATATCCGGAAAGTGCAAAAGCGAGAGGCAACTCAAAAAGCGTGCTACCGACGAACCAGCGGCTTTGAGATAGCACACAAAAGAGACAAGATTCGCGTTGTTTTCGTGGTGCACAAAGGAGTATACATGCAATGCATAATTCAGAAGAACAGCAACAATCTTTGTGCATAGTTTATACTTTTGTGTTATTCGAGCATCGTTATTGCACCTGCTACTTTCATTAATGCGTGCCCACTCGCTGATCACTCGAGCTGTAGCTGAGCCGTTTCCATCTTCACATTACTGCTAGTTTTCTGCAGTAAACGTCTATCCGCCCTGGCTATTGCTTTCTAAAATTTCTATGCCGTTCCTACTCATGTTTTATATGCATGTCCACTTTTGAATGTTGAAGAATGAATTGGTGAAATAAAATTTGGCCAAATGCAAGAGTCCTAAGCTGAGTTCTCGAACAATGCTGATATAAAATACAGCCGACGTTGCGGTACTTTTACAGAAACTGGACATCTCAGAATTTTTATGTGATGTCATTTGGTAGCCTTCAGAACACCGTTTTCCGTTGTAGGTGGAAACCGATGCCAAACAAAACACCTAAATCAAGATTTTATTCGATACAAATCGTCGTGAATTTCACAGGAAGCGACATCGAGTGGACGTTATTTCGTGCAGGTCACGCCCACGAGTATGGCGATGACCTCACATCACGTAAAAAGCATCATGAGAAGCGCAACTATTGGAAGCATGCGGCGTATCTTCGGCGCTGAAAGAATTCGACAGTCCTTTTAAGCATCGATGCAGTCCCTAATAAACTACCGAATTAGAAAAATGATGTCAACAGCTGCTTTATTTTTTATAAATCTTGAAAGGCGCTGAAGAAGGGCGAGGGTTGCAAGATGACAAGAGTTTCGGAATTACATGTTTCATTGAAAGATATAAACTTCATCTCTGAATAGTCATATAAAGAACGTCTCACAGTTCCGACATGTGTCGACAAAACCGTCGCCTACTTTTGAAGCACTGCGCGCAAATTTGATCGCCGAGCATCCACTAAGCTGAGAGAATCATCGAAAGCGTAGGATGATCCCGGGAAAGCTATCCCGCAACTGCTTCAGTTTAAGCTCGAGACACTATGTCTCAAGATTTAAAGGTATCAAAGGATGGAGGTTGAGAGGTACCTGCTCTATAAGCTTGGGTGTGCGGCATTCCTCTTAAGGTAGCATTTTCCTAAGTTCCGTTTTCATATCGCCACACAAAGCACTCCAGACATTTCGAAAGCTGTTTTACTTGCTGAAGCCCAATACTGAACTTATTCGCTCTGCGAACTCGTAGAAAAATTGCCGCTCAAATAACAGCAATTATAAATTTCGTTACTTTTTAGAGGAAACTGACCGAGCTAGACCTGTGTCCTCTGTAGTTACTTCATTGTCGTGGATTTTTCTAGAGTGGACCTCTTGCACACACTTTCGCTACCTGCTGTATTACTTTTTCTCAGAAACTCGGTTGTTGCTTTTATTGTACAAGTTTCGTCGTTGTGAACTTAACTTTTGATAGGCAAAGAGAACGTTGTAGGTAAATATGAAGGAAATCAAGAGCTGCAGCAGAAGACCGCTTCAATTACAGGCGACAACGGAATAAACGACCACCATTTTCAGAAGCTAAAGTTAGCAGCACTTCACCGTTTCCAAAGAAACGAAGCAGAAGGTAACACGAACGCAAATGCATGATTGTTAAGCATGAAAAGAAAAACACCTGGTGAAGCAACTGAACTCCGCAGCTTGTCAGATTGGATAAAACTGTCCATTGTGGTCGTAGTGCTGGTGGTACTTTCAGTCGTTGTGGAGGTTGTACCAAAGGCGGCGGCGTGCATAGTAGTAGAACTAGTGGTCACGGTCAGGCGCGTCGTGCTAGCAGTGGTTGTGGTCGTGGTGGTTGTGGTTGTAGTTGTTGTTGTTGTTGTTGTGGTAGTGGTTGTGGAAGTTTTCGTGCTGGTAGTGGTCGTTTTAGTAGTAGTGGTTGTCCTGGTGGTGGTAGTGGTAGTTTTGGTAGTAGTGGTTTTCGTGGTGGTGGTCGTAGATTTGGTAGTAGTGGTTGTTGTAGTGGTAGTAGTGGTTGGAGTAGTTGTGGTGGTGGTAGTAGTTGTGGTAGTAGTGGTCGTTGTGGTAGTAGTTGTGGTCCCAGTGTAAGGCGCCCAAGTGACAGGATGCATCTTCATGAACTTGGCCTGCAAGATGATTGAATCGAAACCGCTAGTGAAATACACTGTTAGACTCGTCCGTGTCCACCAACAGAAATGTGCTCGAATCAAAACTTTTGATAGGCGCACAAGGCTGTTAACTGTGGGAATGACGGCTTGAAAGACAATTAGACTGATGGATCGATGGAGTGATGAATTGATGGATGGATAAAGTGGTGGATTCGTGCATCGAGGGGATTGACGGGTAATTGGCTGATGGATAGATGGGGTATCAGTGAGGATGGGATGCCGACTGTTATGACCATATGAAACGAAACAACAATTGTTACCTAGCTTTTTATATATTGCTGGAACGCTATGTTGGAAAACAGCGGGTAGTTCATCCCTCACATGGCTTTATATTCACGAAGTTGGTCAATTTCGTATTGTTGCAGTCAGTTGGTGCACCTCGTGACTTTACCTGATCTAGAGAAGCAGGGATGTTTCCAGTTTTCCTGGGATGTTCTACACGTTATATCAAGGAGATATACTTCATGTCACATTCTCGAAGTGCTTTTATAGACCAAATGGGTAAGCGAGGTTTGTCTCACTTATGTTTTATATGAACAAATCATTTCGTTTGCCTCAAAAAAGTTGCAGAAACAGATTAATTGTGCATAAATTCGATATTACTTGAGAAAATCCGGAGCGGGACTGACTAAGACATATAAATGAGAAAAGTGCAGACAATCACGGACGACCTTCCTTATGCACAGTATTCTCAGGGGCAGAATCGGAACCACTCGCCCATATAGATCTCGTTTCTAATAGCTTCCCAATGTCACTTTCGGCTCACTTTTGAACAGATTAAATTTGAGTTACCTTATCGACAGCACATACGATCATACTTCGGAAGGGCAAATCTACCGAACCTGCTATAACTCTTCTTCCACCTATAAGGTTTACAAATGAGTAATTGAAAACGTACGAAACGCAAATCGCAAGCAAGTGAGCACAAATTGACATGACTAGAGCACCGCATTATAAGCAAAGAGTTTCAGGATTTGAAAGGAATTTGGGTAAACCCTTTAAGTTTGGTGCTAAACATTTCAAAATGAATATGTGATTAATGGCACTTCGAACAAGAACAGAGCTGCCTAAAGAATTTGAAGGGAGGACGTTTCTAACGCGTCAGTATATTCGCCTTTTCACTGCGCTTTGTTTTGTGCCGGTTCTTAGAGAAGAATAGTTGAAGGATAGATGAAAACTGTTACATCAAAACGCATAAAGAAATATTCTTCCAAAAGAAAGTGGTGAAAAGTGGAATAGGAAGAACAACACGTGCTGTTGGAATAGCCGACATTCCGATCGGCCAAGCCTGAGTTTTGAATCTCTCCATGTCGTCGAAAAGGGGAGCCACAATTTAGACAAGCAACTGCTTTGCCTCAACCTGTCAACAATTGCAGAGGAACAGTGATAGTTCACTGCAAAATATGCTAGATGTCAACACCAAAACACGTAAAACAGTGATGACTTTGGGTGGTTCTAATATCTCTGATTCATATCCACACACTTTTCCTAATTTTTTTTTTAACATTGACGCTAGGAAGCGGTGAACATTCTATCAATAATAGCAAAAATGTCGAACGCACCTTCATATAGCAAATATCCATGAGTATTCTCAACTGGTTTTCCTGAAAGAAACAGCAAGATTGGTTCGCATTTGCACAGTCTGAGAAACAAGTGTCTAATAAGAGTGGGCGATTCAGAACATTCTATGGTCAATCTGACCGCTGTAAACATTCTGCCTGTCTGATGATAAAACGTAGGGAGAAGTTCGCCAAATTTTGCGAAATCTGAGGGCAGAATGTAGCAATTTTATTTGAATATGCATCAAAGTCGCTATTTTTGGAGAGGGCGATAGTGTGAGCAGCTCATTTCCTCAAAAAAAAAAAAAAAAATTCAAAACCTTCTGTAGGCTTGAACAAGTTTTTGCCCTCATCATCTCGAGTTACAATCGCAATGATAATAAAAACGATATATTCAGTAGGTACGAAGCTTTTACACATGTTGTCGCCTAGAGGGAAGAAAATTATGCTGTGAGTAAGCAGCAAAATAGCGTAATTGTGACAATCCACAAAATGCTGCAAAATTTCACTCCTTAACATTTTCGAAAATAACACAACATTTTATTCGGAAGCATACTGTATAGTTCGAAAGCGAGTTTTGGCAGATCATCTGGTCCTGAAATAAGAATGTCACAATGTTTCAGAATCAATGGAAAAGTTGATTCAGGAATCTCTCCTTTTCAAAGGTTGTGCTTACATTTCTTGCCAAACTACAAACTTACGGGCCTAGAAGAATTCTGTCCTCGTAAGTTGAGGGTCCCTCTACTCTGCGGCCGCTAGACGGCGTTTCTTCAAACGAAAAGAATGCGTTCTGGCAGAGTGAATTTCAGAAGCAAGTTGAAATCTGCTAGAGCAGCTTGCACTAAGGGCACTTTGCTAGTTGCTAACCGATTTCATAACTATTCAGCAAACCCTAAAAAAGTGCTCATATTTCCATTGAAGTGATTAATCGTACACATTCTCAACGAAATTCATCACCGGCATTTTGCGACTCAATCAGTGAATCACAAGAAGTGAAGTGCATCAAAATCTCCAACCCACTTCACCTAACTATACTCTTTAAGAAATAACTATTCAGCAAACCCTAAAAAAGTGCTCATATTTCCATTGAAGTGATTAATCGTACACATTCTCAACGAAATTCATCACCGGCATTTTGCGACTCAATCAGTGAATCACAAGAAGTGAAGTGCATCAAAATCTCCAACCCACTTCACCTAACTATACTCTTTAAGATAGATGGGTGAGAATTACATGTAGGAGATCATCTGCGGTGTGTGTTTGTCCGTTCGAAACCGAATAGTGGAATGAACGAGTTCGTAGAAAGAAAAACCGAATAGTAGAAAGAACAGCTAACCAAACCGAATAATAGAAAGAACAATTTCCAAGTGAACTAACTTGCTTCTCTGAAGCTAACTAATTCAATGTCGAAGACAGAAAATAGCGCTGAGTAAGACTCATTTCGAAGTATGGGTACTACTCCACCCATATCCTTATGGCACCTGCCCTCAACATCGAAGGTATACTCTCCAGTCCTCTGCAAAGAGAGTGATATTATATGAAGGGTCATCCAAAAGCGAGGTGATGAGCAGGTTGTGCTCATAGGTAGGGAGAGGATGCTAGAGGCTGCCAGATTGTGTTGCGTTGATCCCTACTCTTCCAGGACATAGCCAAAAAAGACCCTCCAGCCTGAGAGTTCGCAGGTTTTTACTACTGAATAGATTTCAGCTTCTGTAAACTTTTCTTCTGATATATACCATACCACGACTGGTTTAAAACAGTAAACATCAACAAATAAAGCGGAGACAGTTAGTTGTGCGCCCAACGGAACGCAACAGAAAGACACATTTTACCAGGGCAGTAGTGTGCTTGGACATCTTTCAACACGATGCTTCGCCACCAATTTCTTCTGAAGGGCCGAATCCAACGTGAAATGCGAGTAGGCTATGATATATGAGTTGCCTCAGCTGAAGCCTTGGATTGGGAAAACATCTACCACCAAGTGTTGCTCTGAACGCGAAATGGCGCGTTCACCTCCCAATTACCACTTCAAGATCTATCAACATCCTTTGACTGATATCCATCTGCCGCAACAAATCAACAGCCGGATTCCCATGGACTCGAACTTTTCTCTACGACGGAATTGAGTAACTGATTTGTTTGATTTTAGTCTTTCTTTTCGCAAAGAAAAAAGAAGACTGCAATAAAGCAGTCGGGAAATTAATGAAGAATAGATCTGTATATACAAACGCAAAAGGATTCAAAGCAGAATGAATGTTGAAGCACATTCATAAAATGGAATGATTCGGTGACGCCGAGGATGCACACTGTTCAGTTAACCAAACCGCAAATGAAACGCAATTCGCTTCATGAAAGTAAACCCATCTTCGCCTCAACAACTCGTTCCGATGGCTGATATAAAATCTGCATAGGTCTGATGTTAAACCTGTTGAAGTGCTCTTCAGAGTTCAAGTTTTTGCGTGTCGATATGAGAAAAGCAGCAGAAGGTGGGAAGGGGTGCTCATGATGTTCACTGGAATAGACAAGAAAGAGCTCTTAAATCGAGTGATCGAGTAAATCGAATAAAGCTCTTAATCACGTTCTTTAACTTAACAGGAAATGGCTTTCAAAAGGTGAACCCGGAGCTCCTCTGATTATTTTATCGTATAGATCCATGTGGAATTCAACCCTGTGATACTGTAAACTTATTTCACAGAAAACTCCGCGTGGGAGCGTTCTGAGGAATAAATTTGACGCTCATCGAAATCCCCATCCTACTCTAGGTTTAGATCGAATAAAAGTGAATTTCTTACAGGATGCATAATTACGAAGTAGTGCTTCAAATACTTCTTTTCATCTTTGTAACCCTTAGTATCTTCGCAATAGTACACACCTGAAATAAAAAGGACGCAGCTCATGTATATTCTGGTGTTCACAAGTACTGATGTATCATTTATTCTAGTAATTACATATATTCACAAGCATAATTTTGTGATTCAGCTAAGTTATTTTACGCATGCCGGTGATAGACTTTTCTTGTACAAAGGAAAAAAAAACGAATAGAAAATACGCACAAGTCAAGATTCCCAATTCTGGGTGTCTGATTTTGATGGGAAGTCGACATTACCGTTGAAGGGACGACTTTCGACACTTTCGATTTATTCGACTTTGTATCTTCCAACCTGTTCCTTCGTGCAACCACTCCGAAGGCCTTCACGAAATCTCTTGCATACGATCTAGCATTTAAACACTCCCATTCGACACTCATCAGTTACCACAACCGTTCCATTACCTCAATTCCATTACAAAAGCCTACCTGGATATCCGCCAAGAGGCAGCATGCTGAGTGATGCCGCATACGCGATTATTACCGCGTACGCCGCTAGCCGTATCCCACTCATTCGAAGCCGATCGAGGCCGAATGCAACCAGACAACTGACTTAATTCCATAACTGCTCTCTTAAATACCAAGAAGAATATGCAAATCTCGTTGACAGTGAGAAGAAGGAATGCGTTGATGAATTATTGCATTTCAGAAATTAGTAAAAGTTGCAAGATAATGTATTGAAATTTCAGCTCACTTCCTCGCTAGTGCAAACATCGCTCTTAAATTGGCATTTTGCTGATTGTGTTTTTCAAATTTGCATTTGCGAAGTGCATTAATTGGCTCCAATGAGTAAGAAATCGGCAGCAGTCAAGAAGGCCGACCAGGAGAAGCGGCGGATCCCCAACAAGTTTAGAGAATCTCGAAGGTGGAAGAAACCGAACAAGAAATACAAAATCTGTAGCAGACATGATGGAAGCGGAATGCTGTCGCTGCTGCGCGCGAATAAATAACTTTGAATGTTAAATAAAGCTGCGCTGCAGAATTACTTGTTGCAGAAGTGAGTGTGTGATGGTTAAATCAAGGCAAATGGAGTTGGAAACATTGATAAACCATAAAAATTCTTATGAACGTTGAGTTGGGGATATAAACGTCGTAAATGTTTTTATGCACATCGAATGAGGGAAATGAACAAACGGAGTTGAGCTTGTTGACGGATCACTCAGATATGTTTTTGCATAAAAAATGGAATACATTTGCAAATGGCACGAAGAGGGCATGTTAGCATTTTGTGTTCAACAAGCGCATAAAGACGCCAAGTTAGCATAAACACATCATAAAGTTATTATGCTCATTTAATTAAGGCAAATGGACATCGTAAAAGTTGCCATGCACATCGAATTAGTGCATAAACAACTGCCGGGGTCAGCCACAAAGAAGGGGCATGCCATAAGTATCAGAAGGTATCAACGAGAAGGATATGTAAATGAATCTCAAAGATTCAGTAACTATTGTACAGTGAGTGTCATGGATCGGGATTGCGCCTTCAATGGAAGTTTTTATCTGCGTGTTACCTCTCATGTTGTAGTTGTATACTTGCGCAGTGTTGTGAAACGTGCGTGTGTAATAAACGTGTGTGTTTTAAGTCGGCCTTTTTATATATGATGCGCGTCTCTAATAGTTTCTTCGTTGCGTTTTTATTGTTTGTACATGTGAATGAAAGGTTTAATTACCCAAGTTTGAGGTGCGGTTCACACAGCAGTGGTGTGGTGCACAGGTCTGTTGCACCAGCAGAATCTGATATTGGTATTCTAAGACGAGCCAACTCAACGTGAACTGAATTTCCCTGGGTAACGGACTGAACCAAAAGATGATCATTGGCGAGCGAGATGGCGTCAATAATTGGAGAAGCGCGACAACTGGGCGGGTCGCAGACGGGAGTTCAGTGGTCGGGAGCGTCGACTGCAGCGGTGATTGTGGTTGGATCAACGCCAGTGGGCAAAGGAGACAGAGCGAAGGTGGATCAGGAGAACACCACGCCTCAACTCGGAGCTGACTGAAGCAGACAGCGGAAAGAGAGCCGCAGTTCAGTTGATAATGAACAACAAAGGGGCGTAGGCTCAATTTTTATAGTGATTTTCTCGCTTTTCTTTATTTGTACTGTTTGTTCACGAATCTTCGAGGACAAACTATATTCTATTTTTTTAATTGTTGACTACCTTCACACATAATAGTACACGCCCATCCCAACAATGGGAGAGAAACAGGGTGGGTGGTCAATACAAGTGTGGCTCGAATATCGTCTACACTCAACAACTCATCGAATGAAACCCAAAAACAAACTGAACAGGCTGAAGAAGCGCGACTCGACTCCAACAGTGAACACCCTCTACCGCATTCCAAAGACATGCCGGGAATGTCGGAGTGAGCGCTGCGAGCAGCGCCGCTTCGAACGGCAAACGGAAATAAAACAAAAGAAACATTGCACCAATGACTCCATCATGAGGAATGCTCGCACGACGAAGCAGGAGTCAAAATATCTTCGGACAACAAACCCAAAGTTGTTCCCAATGATGGGAAAAGAAACATCAGCGGATGAAGAGCGTCCTTCGTTCCAAAACGTCCATTGCCGTCAGGCTATGGGCGGTGTGATATACACCGCGTAAAACGAGGGCACCAAGAAAGCGAGGGCCTTTCCCCGAACCGCTTGAGTGGTACTCGTACAACGAGATTTCAGAAGAACTCTTGAAAAGATGTACTGGCGATCGATGTGCAGAAATAGCTGCAATTGATTACTGTTTGTATGATGCCTTGTACACTGCATGTGAAAAAAAAAGATAGCTGTTTAAAACGCCAATCGTATCAAGGAGGTTATTTCACGTGGAACTTATTGGTTCTACCATTCTGCCTCATTAGCTCGAACGGGCAAACGCACACCGTAGATGATCTCCTACATGTAATTCTCACCCATCTATCTTAAAGAGTATAGTTAGGTGAAGTGGGTTGGAGATTTTGATGCACTTCACTTCTTGTGATTCACTGATTGAGTCGCAAAATGCCGGTGATGAATTTCGTTGAGAATGTGTACGATTAATCACTTCAATGGAAATATGAGCACTTTTTTAGGGTTTGCTGAATAGTTATGAAATCGGATAGCAACTAGCAAAGTGCCCTAAGTGCAAGCTGCTCTAGCAGATTTCAACTTGCTTCTGAAATTCACTCTGCCAGAACGCATTCTTTTCGTTTGAAGAAACGCCGTCTAGCGGCCGCAGAGTAGATCTTAAAGAGTATAGTTAGGTGAAGTGGGTTGGAGATTTTGATGCACTTCACTTCTTGTGATTCACTGATTGAGTCGCAAAATGCCGGTGATGAATTTCGTTGAGAATGTGTACGATTAATCACTTCAATGGAAATATGAGCACTTTTTTAGGGTTTGCTGAATAGTTATGAAATCGGTTAGCAACTAGCAAAGTGCCCTCAGTGCAAGCTGCTCTAGCAGATTTCAACTTGCTTCTGAAATTCACTCTGCCAGAACGCATTCTTTTCGTTTGAAGAAACGCCGTCTAGCGGCCGCAGAGTAGAGGGACCCTCAACTTACGAGGACAGAGTTCTTCTAGGCCCGTAAGTTTGTAGTTTGCAAAGAATGTAGGCACAACGGTTGAAAACGAGAGATTCCTGAATGCAACTTCGTCATTGATTCTAAAATACGATAATGTTCTTATTTCAGAAAAATACCCGCATTTCACTTCCGGAACAGTATGCATGCTTTTGCATTAAAATATGTGTCATTATCGAGAATCGCTTATGAGTGAAAGCGTTGCAAAGAAAAAAATATGACTTATCTCGAAGTGAAGTGAAGAACTTTTCAATGAGATTAATTAGATCAACGGTCGTCTAGAAATTAGAGAATTTTTTCGATCTGATGCAAACTTGCATGGTTTTGCCATTCTATTGTTCACTTATAACGCGATTGTTTTAATAATTAGATGATAAGAACGCTCGAACGTTTATACGGAATAAACGGAAAGACAAGCTTCTATGGTTGTTGTTATCAATATGACTGCTGCTGGGGCTCGGGATAATGGGAACAAAAACTTGTTCGAAGCCACCCGAAATTTTGAATGTTTCTTTTAAAGGAAATGAGCTGTTCACATTGTCACCAAAATTGAGCCGGCTTAATGCATATCTAAGTGAAACTGCTAATATTCTGCCCTCGAATGCCACGAAATTGGGTGAATTTCCCCATACGCTTTAACACTAGGTGGACAGAATATTGATAGCTACCGGAATGACCGCATAATGCTCAGAATCGTTTATCTATATGATTGGATGGTTTTGAAAGACTATGCAAGTGCAAAATTATTTTGCTGCTACATTTGGATTAGGGCATCATTGCCATTTACATCTTCATTGGAAAAGGTAGTAAGAGCGGCATATATGCTGTTATTTATGTAATGCTTACCGGTTTTTAGAGCAAACTTTGACGATCTAAGGATAGTCGTAGCGGTAAAGATAGATTCACAGATGCCAGTGCCATTAAAAGTGATCATCGTTTTCTGGGCATCGGTATTGAAACATCCATTTGTGGCCGTTAATGACCACTCTTTCTCAATGATTGGCAGTGTCTGATTCAAAGCACTGCTGTGTGATCTGTGGTTAGACGTCTTAGGTCAGATGAAGGGATGGGGAGTAGGCGATTGTGCATCTTTGCCATTAGAAATTGAGAATGGGGACGGCCGCGGTCTTCAAAAATTTTAGTAGTCAATGACTGTCGAAACTACAGACCCCAATGGTGGTAACTTCCTGTCCTACGACTATGGTTGTAAAACACGCCTAAGATACGAATCTTTTTGAAGCATTTTTCAAGAGTGACCTGTTTGGATAAAACATTAACGTATGTATGACTTTGTGTCACTTTTCATGTATCTTTTAAACACAAAACCGGTAAAACTGGTCACTAAGATTACAGCGGGGATATACTTCCTCCGGACTGACTGAGTAATAAACTTGATTTGGCCTATTGAAATTCCTTCCGAAGTTTTCGATACCTAAAGCTTTTGAAAATTTTTGATGATGAAGCGATACCCTGATTTAGTGTTTTGATGTGTATGCGGTTTGCGTAACGAGTGCCTCTGTATTAAGTGGCTAATAAACGTTACAGCATGGGACAATCCTGAAAGTTATCCACCTGAAATGTACAAGCCATTATTGCCTGTGGTAACTCATCCACCTTACATATCTGGAGTTGCACTCACTCCGTTACTCGGCGATATGATCATATGTAACATCACTAAGGTAACTCCAACTTTTTTTATTCAAAAAACGCCCGCTGATTATACAGAGAGCACTTGGAAACTGAACCAGATAATTTGGGAAGTGCGAGAAAACATTGTGCATAGGGACGGTTTCTCGACCGCATTTTGCATTGCTCAACCCGGATGACCATTTATACACCTTAATCAACCCATTTTCAGGACTCGGCAGTCAGTATGGATTCATATACAATTAATCCATTTTCGCAGGTCTTTGAGGCTAACGAAATGATCTATTCCCGTCAAACATAAATGACACGAAATCCATATAGCCGAACTCTGCATAAAAGCGCTCCTTTGGGAATGCAATACAAAATGGCTCTCTACATTATCAAAAAATAAGATATCATGTGGGACAACCGGTGTTACCTGGGAAGTGCCAATCAGTCTGCGATTTTCCATGCTCTAAGTTATATCCCTTCCTATAGTAATCTACTGCAAAAACGTGAAGCTAGGCGTTTCTGAGAACATTGAGCTGTTTGCGCAGTTCAGTTGCTAACGGCTGCCTTACTCTCCATCTTAATATCCTCAAGTGGGCTTGAACTGGTGTCGGCTGTGGCCGTTCGGGAAGACAAACTGCATTTCATCGTTACCAGCAAAACAGGTACATATACCCCTCAGGTACGGCTAACTGCACAGCAATGGTTGTTCCCTCATTTATCATCATAACAGTCATCATCACCATCGTCATTCACAGCCCACCATCCAAAAACCAGTCTACCTATCAATCTACCAATTATCCGTAAATCCATCAATCTACCTCTACTCCATCGTCCTTGTGCTTGAGTCACGACAGTCTTTTGGCTGAACGTTCTTCTGGTGCCGGTCACGAATGAGACCGAGCCGAGCAGTGATAGTGTATACCATTATTTATGGTTTCTATTCAAACATTTTTCAGTCGGAGTTCAAAAGAGTTTTTCCTGTCACTTGGGTGTATATTCCTACCACAACAACTACTATCACGACCACTCCCACCACTACCACCATCACCATTACGGCCAATGCCACTGTTACCACCATCATCACTACCACTGCAATCACCACGACGAGAACCACTGCTGACATTATTACCACAACCAGTGTCACCAATTCTATTACGACCGATATCGGAGTTGGTACAACTGTCACGACAGCTCTGAGTGCCACCAACACTAACACTAAAACGATCCGTTTTATCCGATCTGGCGAACTGATGAGTTCGTTTGCTTCACAAGGTGTTTTCTTCTCATGTTCAAGACCTGTGCATTAGGCTTGGTGTTACCTTCTGCTTTTCGGGAAATACTGGCTCTTTATGAGGTTATCGTTCGCTGCTGAAGCGCATTTCCGGGGCGGCCGTCGATTTTCACATCCACCTATAACATTCTCTGTGCCAATCAATAGCTTTATTTACAGCAACGAAAATTTCGCAATAGAAGGCAATAGCAAGGTTTTTGAGAATAAATAATACGGCACATACATTGCGAAGAAAAGCACATGTAAAAAGACAGCAGCAAAACGTAACGTGAGTGCAAGTGGTCTAGAAAGCTTCGCCAGCATGAAATAACTCCAAAAGTCACAGTTCTGACTTAGCTGATTTGCTCTGAAAAGCAACAGAATTTCTCGCCTGCTGTTATTTCGACCGGAAATTTCTTATAATTCGCAGAGATAATAGGTCCAACATAATGCCCCATCCAGTGAAGCGGATTTTGAACTGTAGAGAGTGCTCCCTGCGGCGATATGCAAACGGAGCTTAAGGAAATGTTACCTCAAGTGGAATGGCGCATACCCAAGCTTGCAACGCAGGTACCTATCAACCTCCATCCTGCAATTCCTTTAAATCTCCAAACCCAGTGTCTTGCGTCTACGCTAAAGCAGTTGCGGAATAATATGCTTCATACGCTTTCGATGCCTCTGTCGTCTTAACATGTGTTCGGCGATCAAATTTGCGCGCGACGCCTCATCAGTGGACGACGCTTTTTTCGACACATGTGAAGAAAGTTGCAGATTCTGTTAGATATGTGATGATATGGCGCATCGGAAATTGTGTTGCGTAACGCATGGTCACGTGGCAAACATTGCGATCTATATGGCCACGTGATGATGAGGTGGAATACTGTGATGAATGTCACGTGACTACACAGCATGGTGATCATATTTCAACGAAAATGGTCATGTGGCGACCATTATATGCGCTGTGCTTCTTTTCCATGGAAAAACTGGGTCAAAAGTCAAAATTCGTCCATCTGTGGTTGAGATATGACATCGAAAAGCTCATGGTCGTACATAACGACGTCCGCTCTCCTCTCACCTGCCACATCTCTTCTCAGGTCGCGCAAAGGAAGTAGATGGAAAAAGGTGGAGCCTAATAGGCTCACGCCTTCGGCGCTCGTTATTTCCCTTCCAGTGAGTATAGGAGCTGCGCCTCCCTCTACCCACCGCAAGGGAGGCTGTCGCTTCAGTAACCAGCTGCTTTAATACGCATGCCCACAGAGGAGATAAAAATGAAAAGCGTAAAATTATACGCTGGTTTTAAATTTTTCAATTTTTTCTGAATCCCGTTGAGTACGTCTAGGACCTAGGTAGCCACTTTCTGGACGAAAATCCTGAAAAGTCCAGAAACTGCAGCAGACGGACCACAAGCGACATTGAACGGCTATTGCGCACCGTCATGGCCCACTGCGTTACTCTCTGATCTGCCTCGACGATTGCAGGCTGCGCTCTCAGTGACTCAGATACTCAGGCGAGTGTTTGCCTCTCTCTCGAGTACGAATTCTTCTCGTATTTAGCATTCAATATTTATTACCAGAAAACATAAAGGACGCAAGAAAAGTGCATATATTTCTGATCAGCTTATCGAGTTCTATCGTTTGACACCAAAATTATCAAAATTGTAGAAAAAAAGTATTATTTCAAATTTTCCCCCGTACTACCCATATAATCTTATGATTGAAAAATTGCGTTTCTTGTAATTTTTTCTCAGCTGCTATTCGTCTTTCGGCGGTACAATCAATTGTTCGAGGGAACTCGGCAAGCTAATGAGAAATCAATGCCGGATAACATCAGATGAGGAGGATTCTTAGGTGTATAGTTTCCGCAAATAGTACAGCAACGTCGGGTCTGTTTTATATCAGCACCGTTCGACAGCTCGGCTGAATACACTTGTAGCTGACCCAGTTTTATTTCATCAATTCATTTCGAACACTCATAAGTGAACATGCACATAAAACATAAGAAGGAACGGCATTTCAGGTTGGGTAAAACTGTCTTTTGTAGTGGTTGTGGTCGCGGTGGTTGTAGTTGTAGTAGTAGTAGTAGTAGTAGTAAGTAGTAGTGGTTGTCCTGGTGGTGGTAGTGGTAGTGGTCGTGGAAGTTGTCCTGGTGGTTGTCGTAGATTTGATAGCAGTGGTTGTTGTCGTAGTAGTTGCGTTCGCAATGATATGCTGCCAAATGGCAGGATGCAGCTGCTTGAACTTGGCCTGCAAGATGGTTGAATCGAAACCGCTAGTGAAATACACTGTTAGACTCGTCCGTGTCCACCAACAGAAATGTGCTCGAATCAAAACTTTTGATAGGCGCACAAGGCTGTTAACTGTGGGAATGACGGCTTGAAAGACAATTAGACTGATGGATCGATGGAGTGATGAATTGATGGATGGATAAAGTGGTGGATTCGTGCATCGAGGGGATTGACGGGTAATTGGCTGATGGATAGATGGGGTATCAGTGAGGATGGGATGCCGACTGTTATGACCATATGAAACGAAACAACAATTGTTACCTAGCTTTTTATATATTGCTGGAACGCTATGTTGGAAAACAGCGGGTAGTTCATCCCTCACATGGCTTTATATTCACGAAGTTGGTCAATTTCGTATTGTTGCAGTCAGTTGGTGCACCTCGTGACTTTACCTGATCTAGAGAAGCAGGGATGTTTCCAGTTTTCCTGGGATGTTCTACACGTTATATCAAGGAGATATACTTCATGTCACATTCTCGAAGTGCTTTTATAGACCAAATGGGTAAGCGAGGTTTGTCTCACTTATGTTTTATATGAACAAATCATTTCGTTTGCCTCAAAAAAGTTGCAGAAACAGATTAATTGTGCATAAATTCGATATTACTTGAGAAAATCCGGAGCGGGACTGACTAAGACATATAAATGAGAAAAGTGCAGACAATCACGGACGACCTTCCTTATGCACAGTATTCTCAGGGGCAGAATCGGAACCACTCGAAATGAATATGTGATTAATGGCACTTCGAACAAGAACAGAGCTGCCTAAAGAATTTGAAGGGAGGACGTTTCTAACGCGTCAGTATATTCGCCTTTTCACTGCGCTTTGTTTTGTGCCGGTTCTTAGAGAAGAATAGTTGAAGGATAGATGAAAACTGTTACATCAAAACGCATAAAGAAATATTCTTCCAAAAGAAAGTGGTGAAAAGTGGAATAGGAAGAACAACACGTGCTGTTGGAATAGCCGACATTCCGATCGGCCAAGCCTGAGTTTTGAATCTCTCCATGTCGTCGAAAAGGGGAGCCACAATTTAGACAAGCAACTGCTTTGCCTCAACCTGTCAACAATTGCAGAGGAACAGTGATAGTTCACTGCAAAATATGCTAGATGTCAACACCAAAACACGTAAAACAGTGATGACTTTGGGTGGTTCTAATATCTCTGATTCATATCCACACACTTTTCCTAATTTTTTTTTTAACATTGACGCTAGGAAGCGGTGAACATTCCATCAATAATAGCAAAAATGTCGAACGCACCCACATATACGAAGTATCCATAATTATAAACCAATTGTTCTGAAAGAAACAGAAAGATTGGTTCGCATTTGCACAGTCTGAGAAATGAGCGAATAGTAAAAAATAGGCGATTCTTTGGTCTTTGGTCAAAAAAAACCAAAGAACAGTCTTTGGTCAATCTGACCGCTGTAAACATTCTGCCTGTCTGATGATAAAACGTAGGGAGAAGTTCGCCAAATTTTGCGGCATCTGAGGGCAGAATGTAGCAATTTCATTTGAATATGCATCAAAGTCGCTATTTTAGGAGATGGGGACAAAACTCTGGATGGGTTTGAAAAGGTGTTTGCTCCCATCATCTCAACTTGCAATCACACTGATAACAAAAACTATAGGTTCAGTGAGTACGAAGTTTTTACGCATGTTGTCGCCTAGAGGAATGAAAATTATATTGTGAGTAAGCAGCAAAATAGCGGAAAAATAATAATTCCGCAAAATATTGAAAAATTTCTTCATTTCTTCGTATTTTTGAAAACAACACATCTTTTTATCCGCAAGCATACCTTGTAGTAAGAAAGAGAGTCGCGGCACATCACGTGGTCCTGAAATAAGAACGCTACAATATTTCAGAATCAGTGGAAAAGTTGCATTCAAGAATCTCTCCTTTTCAAAGGTTGTGCTTACATTTCTTGCCAAACTAACAACTTACGGGCCTAGAAGAACTCTGTCCTCGTAAGTTGAGGGTCCCCCTACTCTGCGGCCGCTAGACGGCGTTTCTTCAAACGAAAAGAATGCCTTCTGGTAGAGTGAATTTCAGAAGCAAGTTGAAATCTGCTAGAGCAGCTTGCACTGAGGGCACTTTGCTAGTTGCTAACCGATTTATAACTATTCAGCAAACCCTAAAAAAGTGCTCATATTTCCATTGAAGTGATTAATCGTACACATTCTCAACGAAATTCATCACCGGCATTTTGCGACTCAATCAGTGAATCACAAGAAGTGAAGTGCATCAAAATCTCCAACCCACTTCACCTAACTATACTCTTTAAGAAATAACTATTCAGCAAACCCTAAAAAAGTGCTCATATTTCCATTGAAGTGATTAATCGTACACATTCTCAACGAAATTCATCACCGGCATTTTGCGACTCAATCAGTGAATCACAAGAAGTGAAGTGCATCAAAATCTCCAACCCACTTCACCTAACTATACTCTTTAAGATAGATGGGTGAGAATTACATGTAGGAGATCATCTACGGTGTGTGTTTGTCCGTTCGAAACCGAATAGTGGAATGAACGAGTTCGTAGAAAGAAAAACCGAATAGTAGAAAGAACAATTTCCAACTGAACTAACTTGTTTCTTTGAAGCGAGCTATCTCAGTGTCAAACGCGGAAAATAGAGCAGAGTAAGCCTCCTTTTGAATTTTAGGTACTTGTCCACCCATGGTCTTCTTGCACCTATCAATAGTGCGATTAGGATGCTCTCCACCCCTCTGCAAAGAGTGTCATATTAATGAGGAGAAGGGTTGTGTTGAGAGGTAGGGAGAGGATGTTCGGGGCTGCAAGAATGAGTCGCATTGATCCCGACACTTCTAGGACATGGCTAAGAACCTAAGAGTTCGCAGGTTTTTACTACTGAATAGATTTCAGCTTCTGTAAACTTTTCTTCTGATATATACCATACCACGACTGGTTTAAAACAGTAAACATCAACAAATAAAGCGGAGACAGTTAGTTGTGCGCCCAACGGAACGCAACAGAAAGACACATTTTACCAGGGCAGTAGTGTGCTTGGACATCTTTCAACACGATGCTTCGCCACCAATTTCTTCTGAAGGGCCGAATCCAACGTGAAATGCGAGTAGGCTATGATATATGAGTTGCCTCAGCTGAAGCCTTGGATTGGGAAAACATCTACCACCAAGTGTTGCTCTGAACGCGAAATGGCGCGTTCACCTCCCAATTACCACTTCAAGATCTATCAACATCCTTTGACTGATATCCATCTGCCGCAACAAATCAAGAGCCGGATTCCCATGGACGCAGCAGAAGGTGGGAAGGGTGCTCATGATGTTCAATGGAATAGACAAGAAAGAGCTCTTAAATCGAGTGATCGAGTAAATCGAATAAAGCTCTTAATCACGTTCTTTAACTTAACAGGAAATGGCTTTCAAAAGGTAAACCCGGAATTCCTTTGATTATTTCATCGCATAGATTCATATGGAATTCAACTCTGTGATACTGTAAACTTATTTCATAGAAAACATTTAATCGACTCCGCGTGGGAGCGTTCTGAGGAATACTTCAGGGACCACTATATATTCTTGAGTCTTTTCAATAAGTCGCACTTCTTCAATAAGATGAAGATACCACATATTTGACGCTCATCGAAATCCCCATCCTACTCTAGGTTTAGATCGAATAAAAGTGAATTTCTTACAGGATGCATAATTACGAAGTAGTGCTTCAAATACTTCTTTTCATCTTTGTAACCCTTAGTATCTTCGCAATAGTACACACCTGAAATAAAAAGGACGCAGCTCATGTATATTCTGGTGTTCACAAGTACTGATGTATCATTTATTCTAGTAATTACATATATTCACAAGCATAATTTTGTGATTCAGCTAAGTTATTTTACGCATGCCGGTGATAGACTTTTCTTGTACAAAGGAAAAAAACGAATAGAAAATACGCACAAGTCAAGATTCCCAATTCTGGGTGTCTGATTTTGATGGGAAGTCGACATGACCGTTGAAGGGACGACTTTCGACACTTTCGATTTATTCGACTTTGTATCTTCCGACCTGTTCCTTCGTGCAACCACTCCGAAGGCCTTCACGAAATCTCTTGCATACGATCTAGCATTTAAACACTCCCATTCGACACTCATCAGTTACCATAACCGTTCCATTACCTCAATTCCATTACAAATGCCTACCTGGATATCCGTTAAGAGGCACCATGCTGAGCGATGCCACAGACGCGATTAGTATCGCGCACACTGTTCGCCGCATCAGGCCGCGATTATTCATTGGATGCCAGTCGCGGCCGAATGCAAGCAAACAACTGACTTCATCTCAAAATCGCTTCCTTAAATACCAAGAAGGATATGCAAATCTGCTTAACTGTAGAAAGAAATTACATATGAAAGATATGTTCAAAAATTATTGCATTTCAGAAATTCATAAAAACCTATACAATAATTCATTGAAATTTCAACTCACTTTCTTGCTAGTGCAAAATACGTCACAATGTGTTCGTTGTGTGTATTAAATTTGCAATTTGCTGATTTCAAATTTGCAATTTGCAAAGTGCGTCACGTGATTCACCATTTCTAGCAGAAAAAAACTACAGAAGCTGGCACATAGTACAGTTCCCTCAATCTAAACAATTTCCTCGTCCTCAGTTTCGTTTTACTCCATCTTTCATTTCTTTTTTACTCCATCCTCCATCGATTTTCGTAAGTTGTCACTGAATTATTGAAGTGTGGATAATCTTTTAGGTGGTAAGACTGTATATGCGCAAATTTTTTGCTAAGAATTCCTGCTCATATAAATCGAAAAATACATACATACAATTTAAAAAGGCATCGTATACATTGTGTATACATTGTAACACTTGGCTATATTGTGTAACTGCAATATACGGATACACTGCATTCATTCATGCAGACTATACGTCCAGTGCATACTAGAAAAACATATATAGAACTTGAATATACATATATGTTGCTATAAACATATGTATATTATCAGTATATGTAAAACATGTGGTTATATAGAAGGTGGCATAAAGGCTGGGATGTGTTGTTCATGGAGAGGTTAATCGACAAGTTTTGAATCTTCTTCAAAAATTTTGAAAAATCTTACTTGAAGATAGTCATAGTGATTTAATTTTGCAAGAAACATTTATCAAAAATTTTCCTCTGAGCACAATACTTTCTCAGTCTTTTTGTCAGTGCATCGCGCGCGCGCTGGCACAACTCTTTGTAAGTATTCTGCAATTTGGCTTCTGAGAACGTCAACGAGCGACTATTCTGTGCATACACATGGTTCTTAACGGAACAATAGAGG
>QEWY01000483.1:83842-121744 GCA_006503575.1 Baylisascaris schroederi
AATCGTTTCATTTAAAGTTTAATTTCAATTGCAGTTCACTTGAAAATAATAGGAAAAAGATTGTCGAATGTTTGTGAGACTGCTGTTTTATTTTTTGTCCTTAAGGAGTGCAAAAGTGAGGTACACACATAAGGTATAACCTTCCATCTACATCACAAATGCAACATGTCCCTCCTCTTTCTTTTACTGCAAATAAATTTTCCTGAGGGGTTTGTACGGATGGAGAGCAGAAAGCCGAAAAGTCCTTTTTATTTCGTTTTCTTTCTTTGGTGTGCCTGAAAACTTTCAGAAGCTTTTGTAAAACCATGAGCGTTCCTAATCCACAAAAAAATCCTTCATCAACGAGTGACAAAACATTTGCTTCATTTTGCATAGTTTTCAGTATGACATCAGTGACAGATATCTCGGAAACTGTTGATGTGAAAGAAGATCTTTCGGAAATGGCAGTCGCCGACGGATCGTTCATTCGGGATGGCGGTGATGGGAGATCACTTGTACGCTTCTATTGGTTGGACGCCTTCGAAGATCCCATCAAGTTCCCTGGTATAGGACTTGAATCTCTTGTTGTACTCTAGAAGACTTATGCTTAGAACACTTGTTAGAGGGAACACTTCACGTCGCGAGATTGGATTGCGTATAGGATGGGAAACGGAGAATGACGAGGGAGGGGAGGGGGAGGAGGCGATGTTTCGCTTGTATTTAGATTCAGAAAATTTACCATTATTGTAATTAAGGATATGCGGTTCATTTTATAAATTTCGTGGGAAATTTTTTCGGACTATTATGGATTTGAGGTTAGAAGGTGGAATTGGAAGCTGTTTGAAAGTTCACCAAGAAAGATTTGTTCGATGTTTGTTGAACACAATTCATCAACTCATTAGTTGTCAAACCATCAATTTCCACAATGTTAGAGCATCACCATTGCCATTACTGAATATTTGAGATATTGTTGAAGTATTAATTTCTTTTTACTGTTTATTTAGGTACTGTTTATTTGTTCGGTCGTGTAATCAACAACAATATTTCGGAGAGTTGTTGCGTCATTGTCAGAAATATTTGGCGACGAGTGTTCTTTCTGCCTCGTGAAACGGTGTCTTTTAAATTTTATTCTCAATGATTTCGATCATTTGTTCCATCAGTTTTATGCACTCTTGTGATCCACTGGTGCTTCAGTAGAAAACCGATAGGTTTTTTATCTTAGAGTAGTGGGGTTGATCAAGTTTTTCTGCGAAACTAGTTTGATAGGGGTATCGAATGATTCAGGTTTGCTTATTGCTGTCGCAGGCTACCGTCCTTGGGATGGAAGAAAGGGCGAAGCGCGTTTCAGTGAGAGCTGCAAGTATCGCTTCAACTTTTTAGTTGCTCGCTGAAAAAAAAAAAGGAAAGGGAAGTTTTCTGTCTCCGTTGCTCCCACGGTATAAACAGGTAGCACTTTTTTAATATAGTGGTAGGGAAAGTATAGAACTGAAAGGTTATCGGATTAACACCTTGAAATGCGCCGAAGTATTTTAGAATAAGTTAAGTGAGTGCCGCTAGGTGCTGAAAGTTTTTAAAATAGACTTGCAAAGCGAAGAAGAGTTACTTCAGTCGAGGATCCCGGTGCTGGAACTTGGATTTTTGGGGAGGGTACTCCCACCTTTCCCCTTTTTTTACCTTGACTACGAGCTTATGTGAAAATGAAGTCTTCAAGAAGTCTACTAGAGTAGTTGTGGATTTTTTCGTTAGCTGCATCATATACCGGAAATAAGGTTTCTATTGGCATGCGTTTTCATAGGTAACTTCGGACACAATTTTTCAAAGCATTAGAAAGTAGCGAATGTGTCGCCGAAGTTTATAATTACAAGACTTGGAAAGTAAATGCTTTTCATAAAATATCCTCGAATTTATGCATTTTCCGAATATATGTCCCCCTATTTCATGAGGAATAGCAATTTTCGAAGATTAATCCAAGAAACCTCAATGAAGTATCCGTTATAAGCGGTTGTAAAATTTATAAATTTCTTTCCCTTTTCGCTCCACCATCTCCACTCCTCCCACCCTTTCCTTCTTCCTCGTTCAGTTGAGATCCTCTAGAATATGATTTCCAAAACATGGGAATAGTATAAAGTTTGGAACTTGTTCTCAAAACTTTACCGTACATCCCACAGCAAAGTTTTCATGGAACGCCATATTTCGTCCGTATTGTTCTTAGAAAAAATTGCTCAAAAAATTATATTTCTATGATCCTCTTGGTTTTATTATGTATTTCGATTCGTAGAAAGATTTGTTTTTGTCTAATTTAAGTTCTATATTTCGAGTTCAATTTGCAGCGTTTCCTGAATGGAATTGATAGTGGTGAGAAGGTCGATTTTCTTGAAGTGAATAACGAAGTGCAAAATCTCTTAAAACAAATTGGAGTTTCAATTGTCAAATGCAGAGTAAGTGACCATTTTGAATTGAATTCTAGCGATATTTGTGTTAACATAAAGTTGCTAAAGTTATAAATATTGTATTGATTTGAAAGTTGTATTGAGAACTGAAATATCAGCATGACGTCATGTTAACAGTTATTCCTCATAACTCATATATGTTGTCCGGATCATTAACTACTTGCCATAGAAAGTGAACTGCGGTCAAGTTCGGTTGATAAGCAACATTAAAAAGCTTAATGGCGCATGAGTGGGCAGTGCGATGCAGAAATTGAGGTGAAATTGATGAAGGGGGGGAGGGGGCGAAGAACTGTTTTCAAAAAATTGGGCTTTCAGAAAAAATCAGCTTTTTCGGGGTAGATTAAAGGGTCATTCAGAGAAGGCACCCCAGTTGAAACATAATCATGCTTAAGTAAAATTTTTTTGTTGCTGAGTACTTTCATGATCCAGCAGATCCATGGTTGTGAAACCATTCCGGCCGTTCTACAACCGCTATAAATGGCTTCTAAATTTGAACGACGCCCTATTTGGCTGTATGCTATTACCGAAGATTGGCAACAGCATCAAATACCCCCCTCCCCTTTCTCCTTAAAATTTCCATTCGCCTTGCTGAAGTCTGCGTCACTTTCCTGTTTTCTCGTCACAATAGTCATCAGGTGATATAATGAAGTAAATTGTGATTAATCTCCCGTTATATAATCAGAGGCTTGATGAGAGAGAAACATTAGGTAAGGATTTATCGGTATGATAAAGGTACTATTGCTTATAGAACCATGAATGCGGCGTTCGCATTTTTCGGTGAAAAAGTATTTAGGCAGTTGTCATTCAACTAGCTTTAGTTGCATTACTAGTTATTCTGGCAGAAACTGATCAACGGATGCATTCAAACCAAATTGCCCAACTGGGTAACTTTGCACGATCAGCTTGAAGAATTGCTAAGTGACCAACAAAGTTTTCCTCCAACATCCCTATCCATTTGTTTATTTCACGTCGAAGACATCGAAATATCTTCCCCCAAGCTTCCCTCTAATCCCCCACCCTGTATGGGAGTGTCGGGAAAAATCTTTTCTTCTAACTATTGTCTGATTTCCATTGTATATTCGCTGTTTTAGATTTGGAGGAACATATTGTTCTACTTGTGATGATGTTATTTCTTTAGCAATCAAGGGAAGCAATTTCAGTAGCGATCGGAATATTCTCATAACTACTTACTTACTTTTATTTCTTTTCTATTTCATTTTGCAGCCAACAAAGAAGAACTTTGCTTTCAATGATGGTGTTATCCCGAAGAATGCCGATGTTCTTGAGGTTCAATATTCGGTGAGTTTTTATTTTTTCGTTCATCTTTTTTTTAAATATCTAATTTTATTGTAAGTATTTGTACCATTGTTACGCACGAATTTCTTTTGATTTCTCGTAGGTCATATATGTTGTTGAGTTTATTTTATGGAATTTTTTTTTAAAGTATGAAAGCCTTCTTCTTAGGTCGTAATGTTTTTCGGAACGTGGCTATCCTTGGACGGGCATTTCCGCCATAAGATCATTCAGCGCACTTGTTGCTGTTACTGTTGTTTATTATAATCATTATCTATTAGCATTACTATTTATTATTATTATTCATTTATTTATTGATAAAATTGAATATTGTCATATTAAAATAGAGGGACATCCGCGGCTCTCTCTTTTTCGCTTTAGGAAATTTCCATTTTGGTCTTGGCTATTGTTAAGCAGCAATAATTTATACAGTGTGGAGTAAATGGTTTCATAATGATTCATAAAGTAACGGTCGATCAGGACTGCCCTCTTAACACGACGATAGTTGTCTTTAAAAATGTTTTTTTTCTTAATTGAATTATATAATGGGCGGTTCGGATATGATTTTCACTGAGTGTTAGAAATATATAAAATTTATTCCTTTGTTCCAAAATGTCATATATGCGATGTCGAATTCGATGATTTCTTTCATATTTCTTTTAGGGAAATATTGTCACCATTACGGTATGAGTTTATATGTTATTTTATTTTACTTTATTATAAAGTATTTTCTATTGATGCTCGTTGAAGTGTTATAGATATATGCTAGTGAAAATTGATTGATTTTATTTGCATAAAATAAAATTTAAAGAAAAAAAAATTTTTTTTTTGCGTTTTCAGAGCAGTTTCCCTAAGTTATCGGCCGAAATGAAAGGCGATACGTTCAGTCATGTATTTAATACTACTGCAACTGCAATGGAGCGTTTACTATTAGAAGTGGATATGCGTGGTCCGTCTTGGATGGAAATCACTGATTATGGTAATTTCTTTGTTATTGGGAAATTTTAATATTGGATAAAAGCTGAAGAATATTCAACTTCTTCAATTATTTGGCAATGAATGATTTCTGGGGTGAGACGTTCCGGCGCTGAATGTCTTTAAAGAATTTGCAGCCATATGATCATCTTCGATCTTGGATCCACATCCCCTTTTCCTCTCCTTCCTTCCGTTTGCCCTTGAATGAGAGAAGTTGTGGTGTACAGTCTTAACGTTTCGAATGTTTATGCATCGTTATTGCTGTATTATTATTTTATCTCCTATGTAGATACCTTTAATCAAGAGAAAGGAGATATATCATCAAATCGGAGGGATTTTGCCGTCTTTTTGAGCTGATACAACTTTGTGACCATTGCAACATTTCCTCATTTTTAAGCTCATTCATATCCAGAAAATGTTTATTAGGATCGCGAAATGAGTGCCCGAATCCTTATATGTTTTGGAGGAAGGACGTAGGAAATTTGTTCTATTTGTTCTGTAGCTGATATGATGTCTGGGAGTATCGGAGGCGAAACTGTTGAAGGTCGCATCAGTTGAAGACGAAATGGGTGTGCCGCTTCTTTTATTTGTTGTTTCATCGAAGTAGAGTTTCATAGATGATTGGTTCAACGTATATGCTTTCAGGTACGAATTGAATGTAAGTAGATATAATAGGGATCAAAATACTTTTTAATTATATGGCAGTGTTTTGAAATTAAAATGCTGAAAGGAAATTGCAGTTGTATCGTCACCACAGCAGAGTTATGCAAAACATGAATTCATTGTTGATATGGAACGCATGAAATCGCTGAGAGTTGTTGAATGCAGTGATCCGATGCCGAGTGTAACGTTGATGGCTATCAATTTTACTGTGATTATGAGCGATAAAAAAGAGAATGAGGTAAGAATACTATCCCCGTGCCGTTTCATCGAATCTAAAACCCTTCTGATGAGGCTATAAGCTTTCTTTCTATGAAGTCTCGGCTTTTTCATTTAAGTGACTCTAAGGAGCTTTTTTTTTGAATTCCTGGGAATATTTCGTTTTTTGAAACTTAGAAAGCAACTAATTATTTTATTTTCGATATTCTATTTAGAATAGTGAAATTAGCGACGTTTTATATTCCTCAATTCTTAACTCATAGTAAAAGTGTTTGATAGTTAGCTGATTTTCACTGTTTATGTTGGTTAAAGGGGATTTAGAACAGTGAACGAGAATCAAGTAAAGAAATTTTGGGTAGCATCGGGATAGATTTACCCGGATGCTCTATAATATTTCATAGAGAGGAGAAAAAGTACGTTGGAGAGTGGATTCACATGAGAACTCTTCATTGGAGGATAGATAAAGATGCTCTGTGCGAAATTTTTCTTTATTTATTCAGGGAGTAACAAGTTTCTTGTGGGAAATTCTACTCTATGATGGCCGGCTCACTTGGCCAATATTCTTAGTCCTCTCGTAATGTTGGGAATCTATGAGTAACTGATATTTGGTTGGGATTCTCAGCTATATGCAGTCAGCCTATTTTTATAGGATTTAATGAAATTTCTTTTGATTATATAAAGTAAGGATTACGTCAGAGAATCGACTGTGGTACATTTCTGCTAGAATTCATATTTCGAGTATTTCGGTTCCAGGGTTGACAGAATCTTTCATTTCTGGAGAGTGGTCTATCCTCCTTTTCCTCATCTTTCTTTCCTCTTTCACTTGGCAGTTTCTTATACATTTCACGGGAGAGAGAACGAGGTGGGAGAGGAATTTTAGTAGAGGAAAAAAGGAAAATTTAACTTCAGTAAAATGCAGTGGTTAGCAGATTCGAGAAGGCGCCCGTGATCCCGTAAAAAGTATCTTGTTTGAAACTGATTTTAAAAAATGCAAAATGAATTTTCATTATACTTCAAACCTTTCTTTTCATTCGAATAAGCTTCTTTCATGTCATGGAAGAATACATCTTTGTGAACCTAGTGTTGGAGCTCGGGAACTCCCTCCTGTCTAAACCGGTCATTTTTCCTCCTACTAGCTTGTCCTATTTCACTGCCAATTGGGAATCCAAAAGACGCGATTGAATCGGACCGATGATTTGCGGTAAAGATGGTGATAAGCGATGTTAGAACATCCATTGGCGTTGAATGTTTGTGAAAGCCAGTCGAGTGAAAAGAACGGGTGGTAATGAAACAGAATGGGCAGCAAAGGAATGTGGTGAGAGACAAATAAAACGGTACCTCGAAGAACGTCAATCCTCGAATTTCAGATTACAATGGTCTCATTTATCATCGACTCGAAGTGTAGTTTGGATAAGCCGACGACTGTCAGAAATAAGCTGCAACGTTATTGTCGTACGTTTTTCCACTTTATCTTCCCTCTCGAATCAGCTCAATTTTCCTAATATCAGATTTGATGGTTATCTGATACGTTGGTGTTCATTGCTTGCATGATTCCCCTCTTCCCTCTCTCTCTCCCTCAGATTTCAAGGGAGATTCTGCACTCATTTCTGTTCCCAATATAAAGCTCGAGAAATTCCTTTCTTGTTTCAACGCTGTATGATGTAATACACAGGTCTTTTTCTGACAGTTTATAGGAGGAACACTTTCCCTTTTTAATAAACGTCACTTCATTGTTTTGCTTTGTCTACTGCGCGGTCGGTTGTGAAGCTCCGACCAGAATTGTTGCTCCGCCCAGCCCAGCCACCCCGTCCAGCACTCTCATCGCGACAACAGCAGCGGAAGAAGTCGCGACAGCCATAGGAGGAACGACGGTGAATCGGCTGCTCAGCATCTCACGGGCAGGAGACGAAGCTAAGACCTAACCTTCACCCGATCGACATGCAAGAAGGAGAGGCCGACCAAAAGACAACGTGAGCCAAGTGGACCAGAGAGGCATTGGGTCAGAGCAGGCGGAAGCTATATGAAGAGACATGTATTCGTAATGAGTGCTCTGCTTATTGAAATAAATAAATAGATAAAAGCTTGTAAAGTTTTCAACCTAAGAGATTTCGAGGTTTTATGGCGTTTTTTCTCGAGAGACTTTTTAATATAAGAAGTTAGCTGTTCCCTATATTTTTCACTATCCATGAACGGGAAGTATGCGGTAACAAGGTGGTTACTTTATACCATATTTCGGTGTAACAGATAAGCTTTGCAGTTCTAACGAAATCATCTCATCGTGCACTTCCATTCGATCTCCAACAGCGTCTCAAGGAGGCACGTATCGATACACACGTTTTTGAGGCATCCAACGAACGACATCTACTCAGTCAATTCCTATGCAGATTGCAGGAATTCGATCCAGACATCCTTCTTGTATGTATTCGGTCTTTTTTGGTCTGTAGTGCTGTCCATACATATTATAAGCGTGGAATATCGAATATGATCGCTTGCAAGATTAATTCGATTCTTTTCCTAACCTTTCCATTGGAATTAAATGATAGATGTAAATTCACTATAAAAGTGGTTTTCACTGAAAACATGGACAATATTTATTGTATAAGAGATGTCAAATTTTTCGGGTATTATTGTATAAAAAGTTGCGATATGTATTCAATTTGCATGCGTAAAGCAATAACGTTGTGATCTGCATATGACGTTGCTTGGTTAATATCCATTCAGGGTCATGATATGCCATCTCAGCTTTCAATTCTTGTTGCTCGATTGGAGAAACTTAAAATAGCCCAATGGTCAAGAACGAGTCGATTGAAGAGATCGTTGGCGATTAAGCAGTTGGGACGTTCGAAGTGTGCGCATTGGGAATTAACTGCAGGAAGACTCGTTGTCGATAGCAGGTGAGCTTGGTTGTGATGCGTTTTTTGGTTGGTCAATATATGCCACTTTATGTTCATTCCATTTTGAGGCGCTATGTAGATGTTTACTTGCTCATTTGCACAGTTTTTCCACTTCATTTTATCTTTCATCCGTTTTGTTTTGATGTCTGCGCATCACAAGCTCACGAAGTGAAGTTTATTGACCACGATAAATCATCACAAATCGTTGATTCAGATCATCAGCGATGGAATTGGTCAAATCACGAAGCTATGATCTCGATGAATTGGCTTCAAATCTATTGGGGATCAATGCTGCACCTCGCACAGCTGATAGCGCTGAATCTTTCTTGTAAGTCAGATATATATGCGTTATTGGCGTTTTAATGAAAATAACCTCGTTCCTTCTGTGTTCACCTCACTGAAGTATCTATGCGCACGAACATCGAGATGCGAATAAAGTTCTGGTTTTCAACCGTTTCTCTTTCTTCGTTTTTGCATAGTAACATAGACTGGTGAGATTTCAGAATGAAGAAAGCAGCCCAAGTTTCACAAATTGGCCTTATTTTCAGATATGAATTATATTCTCTCATGTTGATTTAATTTTCATCTACAATGATTGCTGGAAATCTTTTATGAAGGTAATGAATATGGTCTCACTACATACTTGCTAGAAAATTGCATTTGTAATTAAGGAGTTCGACTCAATTGATAAAAGCAATTAATCAATCGTGGCAGGATGCATGGATGGCACTAGCGATCATTGCCGAATTGAATGCACTACCACTTTTCGTACAAATAACGCAAACCGTTGGTGGAGTTTTCGTGAGTTGCAATTTCTTACGATTAATGAGTATGGTATACTGGTTTGTTTTGCGCTTATTGTTTGTAATTAGTTTATTGCTTTTTCATAGAAAGAAGATCACTTAAAGAAATAAACATCTTTTTAAGGTTGTAGAAGGTAGAAAATATGTTCTTATGGCTTTCTATCCAAGAGGATATTGTATATCCTTTTTTTTTTGCATTAGCGCGCTTGTGCGCTCTTCTTTGGTTTAGTGGGTTTGGAAATACGAATGAACATGCAAATCGGTTTCCTTATATAATATGTTCCGATGGTGATTTTTTTTTTTTATTCGGAACTTATACTAACGGTTGGTTGCATATGAGATTGTGTGATTAGGTGTTTTATCATTAATTCTGGTGCATAAACGAGCGATTGATTAGACATCCTGAGAGAAGCTCACATACGAAGGCTCAAATCGTATCGTTCATCCTTAAACTCTTATTCACTTGTTCTTTGTTTCATTTTACTTCAAAAATACATTTCTTCTATGTTCTTTCACTGTAAAACATTTATTTGTTGGGAAATTTTTGGAGCCTAAGTTTTAGCATTTTGTGCATCCTTTTGCATATTTTTGTTTATACATCTGCGAGCACGACAGTTTGAGTTGATGAGCAGAAACTGTATAGATGAAATATGTTGATCTTCGGAAAGAGCGCTATATATTGCACTACTACTACTATAGTCGTATTTGATGAAGTTTCAATTCACCAAGATGGTGAAAGACACCTAAGTTTTAGCATTTTGTGCATCCTTTTGCATATTTTTGTTTATACATCTGCGAGCACGACAGTTTGAGTTGATGAGCAGAAACTGTATAGATGAAATATGTTGATCTTCGGAAAGAGCGCTATATATTGCACTACTACTACTATAGTCGTATTTGATGAAGTTTCAATTCACCAAGATGGTGAAAGACATTATGAGTTTCTGGAGTTCTGAAGTTCTGGATTTGAAGTTGCCGCAATTGCACCAACGTGGAGAAGTTGAAGTTGCCGTCATTCATTGAGGTTTCTTTCTGTTCCTTAAGGTTAGTATCGTGGCAAGTATGATTTGCATATCCCACATTACATTATGATTAATTGGTCATGCTATTAATGTCACAGAATTTGTGTTGAAGATTGTGACTTTATTGTTTAAGATGTAATTTTTAGTCAAGAACGTTGATGGGCGGTCGTGCGGAACGTAATGAATTCCTTTTATTGCACGCATTCCAAAAAGCTGGTTATGTACCACCGAATAAACATCAATACGAGCACAAAAGGAAAATACAAAGTGTAGAGAAAGTGATTGCTGAAGATGAGCCAGAGGAACATGTCGACGAAAAGAGCAGTAAAAAGGCACAATACACAGGTGGGCTTGTGCTGGAACCTAAGAAAGGTTTGTTTTTTTTTGTTTTTTTGTTCAGTTTTGGATCTTTTAGTTTCATTCTCGATACGTGACTTGGTTAAATATTCAATAGTCCATCGCAGTTGGCGCTGATGTGAAGGTGGGGTTTTTTATTTTGGGCAAAGTGATAGTTAATTGTTCAAAGCTTGACTGGGATACCAGACATGGGATATAGACTTTGGGTGATCGAAGGTGCGGGAGAGGAATGAATTGTATTCTGCTTTTACTAAGCAGGGTAGGCTGTTTGAGTTGCGGAGTATAGATATAACGTCCCTTATTAAGTTGCAATATAATGGCATGCTGGAGTGTGATTTAAAAAAAAAGTTTGCTAAAGCTGTGCAAAATTCAGGATCACGACGGTGATCTGACACCATCAAATTGGATTTATTGTTGGGCATATTGTGATGTTTTTCTGATTGGAATATTATCGTGTTGGTATGGAAGAAGAGAAGGCATTTTGAGTGGCTGTGATTTGATGATTTTGCTATGTGATATGCGGCTGCAATCATGCATTGAGAGACACGATCGTGTATAATTCGTTGATTTTTTATAGGTCTCTATGACAAGTATGTGTTATTGCTCGATTTTAATAGTTTATATCCGAGCATAATTCAAGAATATAATATTTGTTTTACAACGGTCGATCAAACGAAAAGAAAGGTGATCTTTTTTTCAAAATTTATTTCCTATCGAATGAAATATTTTGGAAATTACTGCTAGAGTTATTTGCATAAGTATTATTTGCATATTTGCATAAAGGTTATTAGTAAGCTATTGATAATTACCACATTTAAGAAGAAAGAGTGATGGAAGGGAGGAAATAGGAGGTTATTTTTTTCATCTCTTTTTCTCTTCATTCGTTGTTTGTGGATTCTAAACAAGCACAGTTATTGCAGAAATATCCGGCTTTCGTAAATGAAGCTTTCTTAAGGGCATTTTTACTTAAACAATTCGATGAGTATATTTTGAAGAAAACTTTATTGTACTAATCTTTAAGGTCGAACGCAAGAAGGTGAATGACGATAGCCGTTCCTTTATTTATTTGAGATTGTGCTTTTTGTTTAATATTTGATATATATATCCCTAAATCTCTTATGTATTTGCCATAACTTGCTTTGCTTGAGGATGAGTCAGAAGTGCCTGAATTACCGGATAATCAAAATGAAGGGATTCTTCCTCGTGAAATTCGAGTACTTGTTGAGAGACGACGAGATGTTAAAAATTTGATGAGCTCCGAAAAGCTGAGTGAGCATCAACGGCAACAGGTAAGCTCGCACGTCGACTCTTAATGATTTGTTGCGATATAGTGGGATGTGCTCATTGGTAGGTAATTATTGCTCTTTGGTGGTGTTCATGCTTAGATATTATTTTTTCCAATGTTTTCCTTCTTCGGGGTGTAGAAATGAAGTAGAAACAAATAGAGTGATACTTTACCAGTTAATCACGGTAGAGATCGTTTTGAGATCGCAAATACTTTTAGGAGGTAGATGTGTATTGTTTAGCATTCATCCAGGGAGGAGAATTTTCTTCATAGGAAAGAGTGTTTAGCGAAAGGAAAGGGCCAAGAGGGAAGTGAAGCGAAGTGAGCAATTCTTTGTAAGGTGTTTTGAATGGTTTTTCCATAAAATAAACAGAAAATATTATGAATTTTGTAGATCTAAATAGAGATTTGTGTGGTATAAAAAGAAAAAGATGGAATCCAGAAGACACATTTTTGAAAGCATACTTTGAAAGGCAATATTTTCAAGCAGTTATGTTTTCCCAGCGAACTAATCTCATCGAAGAAATCAATGGTTCAGAGGGCAGTAGGTCTGGATTCATTATTGGGCAACTCAAATTTCTTGGTTATCTTGGAATTAGCGATGGCAGTATACAAAATAGATCCTCATAGACCTCTCACTAGGCAACTATAGAGCCAGGAGTCGTTAACCATCATTCGGTTATAGATGGAAGAGGGACTGGGAGGAGAGGAGCAGGTGAAAGAGGTATGGCTATTAGCTTGTTTCGACAACAGCTTAAGCAGCCATTTCATTTTTAATTGTGTAGATATCTTCGAAAATTAGAGATCGGTCGAAAGTGACCAATGATAGGTGGTTGTGTGTTACTGACATTCCTAGTTAGTACCGGGTGGGGAGGATGACGAAGGGTAGTTAAATCTTGCGACCGTAAGGACGCAGAAATTTTTTTCCATCATTAACATTAGGAGAGGACAGTGCAAAATGACATCCATAATATAAGTTTGATCCTTAGCCTTTGTTTTGAAACTGGTTGTGTTTTTGAGCTGCTGGATTGGTTGATTTTTAGACGTTCTGATTATCGCACAAATCATTGCAGTACAATATTCGGCAAATGGCACTGAAGCTGACAGCCAATAGCATGTATGGATGTCTTGGATTTACACATTCGCGATTTTATGCAAAACCACTCGCTGCATTAATTACTTCACGTGGTCGAGAGGTTGGTTGCTGTTGATATTTGGGTGATATTTTCGAGATTTCGGTCTTCATATTTGCGTACATTGCTGCCGTATCTGATTGGAATAGACATCGATTGTGTATTGGTGCTGCGGAGATTGTTGAAAATTATTAAGTATTTAGATGCCATTTCTTAATTACGAAACCGCATTGCTGGTCGAAAGCCCCTTAGAAGGTGAGCATAGTTGATGAGTGTGGTTTTAAGAATCGTTTTTGGCAGAGAAACTCTGGTTTGTCGAACTTCAGCACTGAGAACAATCCTTTTCGCAGAGATTTGCGATTCTATTCAGTCAGATCTAGTAACGGATGTCGAACACAGTATGAAGATTAGTTACCAGCTAAGCCGTGAAGATTGTTTCTGGAGGTTCCTCTTATTGTTCAAAACTCCCAAAATTCGCTTCATTGTTGCTTTTTTCGATTTATTGAGTAATTTTTCAAGTAACTTTCGTGATAAATGATAGAAAACTTTACGAGCATTATTCCGCATGAGACGTTTTATAGATTCTGATGCACACCAAAGATCTGGTTGAGAAGCAAGGTTATGCAGTTATATATGGCGATACGGATTCTATCATGATCAATACAGGACTAGAAGATTTGGAACAGGTGAAAAAACTTGGACTTGAGGTGAGCTATCAATTTTGACATCGTTCGAAAAAAATTGCTTATTACTGTGAAGAGTTTCAGTCATTTCATTATAACAATGTTCTAATACAAAACGTTTTGAATTAGGTCTGGAGGATGGCAGTTTTTTGAGTGGGAATTCAATTTTCCGGAATACAAGTTTTTGAAATACCATCAAAAATGCTCTTGGGTATGCTTTGTTTTAAGGAATTATGAACATGGAAGTTGTAAAGAAAGAAATATTTTTGTATGAGATGACAAGTATTGGGCATGTTTTTCGAAGAATGTGATCATCTTCACTCCTTCCGTCCCTCATCCCCATCCGTCAATCACCCATCCCTGCTCCTTTTCCTTCATTTCGCCGATGTACGCCATGAATTATAATTCTAAATTTGATTGAACGGAGGTGTTGTTGAAATATTTTTAGGAATTTAAGATTTTACACGCTTAGTCATCTTAATGACCGCACTGCGGATCAGATTACGAGTGATATGTTCAGAATCTTGCAAAAATTATAATTCCATTCGTTTTGGAAGTATTGAGGTGTATTTATGTCAGGACTTATGGCAGTTTCGCATAGGTTATTGCACGTAGTACAGGTAATTCTTTGATGGAAGATACTTATCACAGGCTTCTTATTGAGAGAATCGTCTTTCAGCTGTTTAAAGGGATCAGTTTTTTTCCTTTCCTTAGTAATGTAACATTTCTTATATGCTTTCCAACAATTTGCCATGGCAGTTTGCGTCGAACAATGTTTTTTAGTTGAAACGAATGGTGAACAAATGTCATAAAAAGTTGGAATTAGATATTGACGGCGTTTATAAGAGATTGCTGCTTCTCAAAAAGAAGAAATACGCTGGTTTGGCGGTCGATCTCAACGATAGTAGTAAGGTGAAACGAGAGATGAAAGGACTGGACATTGTTCGGCGCGACTGGTCTGTACTTGCGAAGGATATCGGAAAGTATGTTCTCTTTCTTTTTAAGTTCAATCTTCACTTCTTTGGTGTATGATGACTTCAGTGTCATAGTTTATTACTCGTTGAGGAATGAATAGGTATTTTTTCGTGCGCAGTCATCGTCACCTATATGAATTGTCTTATTTTCAATAACACCAAGCTTTTGAATTGCACCATATATTGTGCCTCAGAAAGAAGGGGCCGAATAGCATGCAAGTAATAGAGGATCATGGGGCATTGTTTTGATATCGTGTTAAAGTTCTTTCGACAGGCTACTTGTTCGTTGCCTCTTCTTTCTTCTTTATATCTTTATTATCTATTACCAACTGCAGGTATGGATCAACTTCAAGTTTTTGATGGGAGGAGCGGTACCTGCTAACTACTGTTTTTGAGTTGATTTTCGTATATATTTTCTAAGTGCCTCTCGATTTTAGCAGAGATTTAAGCCAATTCCATCACTGGCTGTTCATTTAGAGCTCTTCCATGATATACTACTTATATATCGTATGCAAACAGAATCGGCATCCATAAACGGATCCCTAGGAAAGAATAAACTTTGGCATTTATTTGTGGAGCGGACGCCACTTATCGCTCTAGTTGCTCATCTTCCATAAAGCAGGTTATCTAAAAGTCAGGATGCTGTATCATGAAGATTGAGGGCAACTATGAGTCTTTGCAACCAGGTCTTTGTGTCAACTGCAAGAAGTACCCGATCTTCAGGTCGTTGATCTCCACGAGTAGCAGTTCAATTATTTCGGCAGTGCTCATAAGGATGAGGTGGAATATCTTGCTCGAAAAGTGTACTGAAATTTTGACTGGAAGGGTTCAAGTACTGTTCAAAGCTGAAGCTAAATTCATCTTTAAAAAGCGTTAGTGCAGTCGATTATAATGCCATTGGGCGGTCGCTGACGGGGTTGTGAAGACCGCCTGTTGAACGCTAAAACATTAATCGCTTCCTTCCACTGCATTTTGCAGGTGATCTGGTCGTTTATAGCACCCCAATGTACCAGACCATGCCTTCATCTTTCGCACCTCCCTTGCTGCATCGTCTCCCATTATTGAATCCAGCCTTCAGCCCCATACTCAGCTATCCTTTGTTGAATATAACGCGAAAGGCAATGAATGAAGCTTGTACTGTTGCAGTGAGGTTGTTGATATGATTCTTTCTCTGTCGTTGGGTCGTGACGAGCTTGTTGAACGAATTCACGATCGACTGCGTGCGTTGCGTAAAGAATTGGATGAAGGATTGATCGACATGTCTAAGTATGAAATACTCAAAGTAAGCGTTAAAGATTGGCTGCTTCATGGATGGTAGTCATGGTTTTCAGTATTTTGACCATCGTGGGTCACATTTGTTCATGCTTTCTTCGTGGGTTTCATGTATGATTGCTAGAAACGATCGGAGCGAAGAATATTGAAGTAGAATTGAACATTATACAAGGTGAATGAATTTATCGTTTATAGGCACATAGAGTACAAAAATTTCGGTCGTTTTTTTTTCTTCGAGGAAACGAGAAAACTCAAATAATACAAAATGTCGCTAAATCATTCGAATGAAATAGTTATATTTTTCAACTCCTCATTGCGAACTGAATGAAATGAATCCATAATCGATCAGAAAATTTGTGGGCATTTTCCATATGCGATGATCGAACATAGTTCCATGGTAAATCTTTAGCCACTTTTATTTTCCGACGGTGGCTTTAGATATCATTTGATGTCTAACATTTTAATAATACCGTCTCTATGACCTTGCAAAGTATTTTAGCAATTGACTCGTGATCCGAATGAGTACGCTGATATAAAAGCGCAGCCGCATGCAGCCGTTGCACGACGTCTTAATGCAAGTGGGAAATTTCATTTCCATCGTGGTGATACCGTCAGCTATATTATTTGTGAGGTAATTTATTCTTGTTTATTTCTTATCTGTTTTTGTAACTTCTGATAGAAAGTAGTATTTATTTTGGGAAATGTTTTTGGGTATTTTAGGTAATATTTTGGGCAATAAAAAAACCTGTAAGAAAATGGGGCAGCCTATGATTTCTAAAATTTTTCCTCACTATTCATAAAAATTTGCTTAGGTGGAGATCATCTTACATGAAAAATTTGAGTAAGTTATCGGCAGCTTATGAAAAAGAAGTGGAGGAGATGATACTGTGCCGATCATATTTTTGTGTATATCGCTGAAATGTTTTACTTTTAATGTGAAAGTAAACTTTTCGATTATTCAAAATTGGTTATGTTTTGTAATTATTGTTGAAAAATGAGATTTCTTCACATAGAATTGCAAAGGTTAAATTCTCCAAAAAAAAAGAATCGTTCCTAATATTAATTTTCAGGATGGTAGTGGAAATTCAGCCGCGCAACGAGCTTATCACAAAAGCGAAGTTACATCCCGAAGTGAACTGATTATTGGTAGGCCCATTTTCAAGTATCGATAATATATATTCCTTCTCCTTCTCTTTCCCAACTTATCCACTATTACCATTTGTTTTCATTTTTCGCCAATATTTAGGTCATTGTTGTGAGACTGGGCAATTAGATTTTTTGTTGTTGTTTGAAGTAGCGATTGAAGAGAGGCTTTATTGATTCTGTAGATGCAGTGGCATCCTATATGCTTTTTATTTCTCACTTTTTTCTTAGGCACCCCCATTTCTTTCTCCTCATGAAATTACGGTCGTTTCTTTGGGTGGGAAAGGTCTTGATGACATCCCAAAACGTAAATATTCGCATTGTCGTTTCTCTTCGTTTATACTGAATTGTACATCGATATATTAACATTATTGAAGACACACTATATTATTTGGCCCATCAAATACATCCGGTCGTTTGTCGTTTGTGCGAACCAATCGAAGAGACAGATGCAATGCAAATCGCGGAAGCTCTTGGTTGGTCTTTTGTTTAATTTTCTTTTCGTTCTTTGAAGGTTGAAGTGCGGTTTTATTTTCATTTTGTTCGAAATAAGCCAGCGAAGAAGCTCTTAGATTAATCGTTGAAATAAAATAAATTCAACTTCAGACATGCGCACTGAAGTAAACTTCAATCAACAGTCCACTCTTTTCTTGAAAAACTTTCATCCTTGTCACCAATCGTAATAGTGGATGCCTTCCCTGAAATAGTCGGACTTTGCAAGAGAGAATGAACCATCTCTTTTAATTCCGCGTTGAACTCAGAGCGGAGCATCTTAGTATTGGTCCCCAAGCAAAAAATTGCTGGAAAGCTTCCCATCCGAAAGTTCTTACAACGGGTGAGACCAACGAGCTCGAGAGCCTAGAGGGACACAGCTGTTGCATATACTGCTGTATTATGGGTCAACTACTGAAACTTCTGTGCTTTTAGAAATTCGTTTTGACATTTCCATTCCTCACGAATGGGACTGATCCCTTTGAGCTGTTACGATAATGTGCTCATGTAGCATTTGATGATATGCAATGATTTCAACGATGGAAGTGCTCTTTCGCGCGAGGTTGCATTGCTAAACTTACTTCTGGGCAAGAATAACGTCAAAATTTTGTGCTGGGAAATTCCGGGGGGGGAGGGGGAGGGGTAATTTTTTATATCAAATGAGGTGGTTTTTACTAACAAAACATTTTTTAGAGGAGAGATTTACATAAACTATATATCCTCACACATCATATTATTATTCTGCCCGACAGAAAAGAGCTGTCGTAATAACGTTTAAGGATCTCTTCTTCCCTCGTTTCTGGCATACTTCGCTTACTCCGTCACCTTGATGTTCCTATGATTTTTGCTATTTTTGCCCAAAAAAGTTCACTTATTATACAAGTGGCAACGCCTTGCATTTCTGCTTTCAAAGAATCCACTTGAAACAAAACGAAATTGCGACAATGCAGGTAAGAAAGACAAGAAGAGTTAAGATAGCGCTTCATGAGGAAACTGTTGTCTGTGGAACTAGATAGCATCGTAAATTGCCATCATACAATGAAATATATGCAATAATGCGTTCATATCCTAACTGAATGAACCACTTGTGCTGATCTTTACAATGAAATCCGTTTCTTTGATCTACCTGGTGATAAGATGCGACTAGAGAGAAAAGGTACACTCGCATTTTATGCTTTTAAATATACACGAATCATTTAAGAGAAATGATAGTGTAACTGTTCGACGTCATCCTATGGTACAAAGAAAGACAAGAAGAGTTAAGATAGCGCTTCATGAGGAAACTGTTGTCTGTGGAACTAGATAGCATCGTAAATTGCCATCATACAATGAAATATATGCAATAATGCGTTCATATCCTAACTGAATGAACCACTTGTGCTGATCTTTACAATGAAATCCGTTTCTTTGATCTACCTGGTGATAAGATGCGACTAGAGAGAAAAGGTACACTCGCATTTTATGCTTTTAAATATACACGAATCATTTAAGAGAAATGATAGTGTAACTGTTCGACGTCATCCTATGGTACAAATACAAATAGCACTGGCCAAGCTCCGTAATCTCAGCTTTGATGGTTGTCAAGTGGAAATTATCGTGCACAGGTATATGCCTACGTACGGTACGAATCCATCGTAATGCGTATGGCGATCGAAAGCTTCAAGACTCAGACGTACGTGAAGAATTGTGACGGGCTGAAAATTCCAGCAAAGGTTTCCTGGAGTCTAAGGAGAGAGGAGGGAGATGCCACAAGTTGCATGTCAGTTTTTATGCGATACAGCAAGTTTTACTGAAAAAAAAAGATGAAGACCGAGTGAAATTTTTGAGTAATTTTGCATAAATTTGTTATATTAATTGTTTTCATTCCTTTATAGGTTTGGATTCTTCCGGTTATCGGTCACGTGTCCTAATGAACGACTATCACGATGACAATGATGATTTTTCATTGGGTTTAAAGTATGATTTTTCGCATTGTCGGCCATTTACATTCAAGTGTCCTTACGATGGATGCAAAGCGGAAATCGAAATAAGAGAAACCCTACGAGGGGAGGTAAGCGAAGGAAGTTGATTTATATATCTTTACTAAACAATGACAATTTAAGTCATTAAGGTTAACTGGAGTTCGGTAGTTGCTTTCTGTGGATTCGATTTTGTTCATTCAGCGATTAAAGTGGGTACATTTTCGTGAAGGCTTACTATCGAGGAGTAAAGTTGAAACGGAGAAATTGCCTCTTCATTCCGACTCGTTTCAGGAGTTTTGAAGACGGCTGTCTCTGGTTGTCGTTTAGCGAAAATTTTTCTTCCTATTCATCGAATATTTTGAATAACACATTTTTTTTTGCCTCGTTTTATTGTACCCATCGAGCTTGTTACCCCACTTTCCCTTCCTCTCTGTTTTTTCTCACTCGTAATATTGGTCATCATGCTATATACATTAGTGAACTGTTCTCTTCACTGATTATGTAGACTGCATACGTTCTCGCAATTGTTCAGAAGCATCGTCTAGGAATTGTCATGCTCATAGGCAAATTCTTTTTTCATTGTAGCCTGCTATTTGTAATATTCGTTTGTATGTTTAGTGAGTCTAATTCCATTGAAGGAATTGGATATTGGCTTTTGTTTGGGAGAATGTCAGAAGTGCAAACGTTCACTGATTCGATATGGAGCCTATCTGATTAATCGATTGCATTTGGCACAAAATTCGGCCATTGAGGAGTATTATACGGTAAGTTACCCTTAGTTTTTGAATTTTCTGTTTTGCCTGGGTTGAGTTGCAGATTTTAAAGATACCAGTGCAAGATACCGTATTTGATACAGTAGAGTGGGTTCCTATATCACAGAATATTGTACTACCGATGTACCAAAGTACCAATAGACCACCAACAACATGTAGCTCCAAAGATGTATCGTCGTTTGTTTTTTTGAGCGGTTGGGGGGAGGGGGGGAGGGGGGATGTGATGCTGGCATTCGTGAAGAAAAGGCATTGCTTGTCTTATTGCCTTTAGAGTGGTGCTGCTAGTCTTAGGTAAAAGTGCTTCTGTTTTATATGGTTAGCCATTTTTATAACTGACTGATGGTATGCGTTTTTATAGACGAACCTTAGCTATAACGAGAGTGAAAAGATGCTCATTCTTGCAATCCTTCTTTCCTGGCCACTTTTATAGAGAAATCATTGTGTCATACAAAGGTGTTTTAGTGTTGTACTGCAAGTATATAACGTGTTTGTTGCATTTTGCACTTAATTTTTGCTGTGCTTGTTTTCACCACTGCAGTAGTTCCAGTTCTGCCAAGACGGCTCTTAATGAACTCGGAGTCAAAATGTTCTAGTTTACTTTTTTCGTACTTTTAAATAGGCTGTTAAACCTCTTTGTTCTTTTCAAAAGTTACATTAATTTTGTTAGGAGGTTTCGGAACCTTCAAATCGTCCGGGCCTTGTTCGTAGACCTTTGTTTCTTTTGAGTACTAGGCCAGACTAAAACTGCTCCGAGCAGTTTCGCATCGAAAACAACATAGTTTAATGCCATCGATTTCTGCTAACTTACAAATCTATTTTTAGAGTAGTTTTATATGTGAGGACATCGTTTGTGCATATCGAATTCGAATGCATGTGCTCAATTGGTCTCGTGAAGGGGTGCATTGTCCAAGATGTCATATTGGTATTATGAGACGAGAGGTTAATGTCTTTTACTAGTATATTCATTCACCTTTTGTCTTTTTGAGAGATTATGTTGAACTGTAATTCCCGTAATACCCGCTCATGCGACTTTAATGTTGTTACGTATATATATATATATATATATATATATATAAATATATATCAGACATCCTTCTTCATAACATAATGGGAAAATATTTTTTTACGCAGTGGTGGGAACTTACTATATCCTCTTTTATTTAGGTTAACCAGTGCTGATGAGTTATGCTGTGAAGGTTCTGAGAAATTTTCATCACGAGCGGTTGTATTGTTCCTCGATCGGTTGTACTATTAATCAACTTTGGGGTGTTCATTGCTAATATACTAGTTCTTTTTTCTTTTTTTCTTTTTTTTTTCTAAATTTTCGATCGAATCGATCTCGTTTCAATGAAAGTACTATAGAAATATGCTTGGTTATCAAGTGTTATCGAGACTGATGATTTTGACGGGTTGGGAAACTTAAATTTTTTGATTCTTCTCGACAGTAAATTTGAATATATCCATTCCAGAAGACCGCCAGAATGCTATTCGAGCAGCAATCGTTCTTCCGCACGTTATTTGATCTCCCAAAGGCGATAAGTGAGTGCAAACCTGAACAGCAAAGTAAGTCTGATTTCCATATATGATTAAAATAAGCGTAGAAAATGGCAGTAAATATTCCTCATTTTGAAGTCCATTCCAAATATGGCTTTAATTTATTTAATACAAACATCGGTATCGTGAATTGTTTTGGCGATGCAGCGTTTATCCAAGAACTTGCTAAATAAAGGCAGAACGAACATTGTGGTGCACTAGCGATGTTTTTCAACTTTTTAGTTGATTTAATAGTAAAAGTGCGCATATTCTACTATGTTTTGCCGTAGTAAGTGTCCTTATTCTAAACAATTGCTTCAAACTTTCGATCATTTCGAGTTTCGGAAATTTTATTTGAAATATCTGAGCGTTTCTTGGCCTTTCCTACCCCTCCCCTCCCCCCACTCCCCGATATGCCAGTAATAAGGGTATGGCGTTTATTATCAATTTTTTTTTAGAAAAACTGAAGACATGTAAGGATGCGGAGAAAATATTCGCACTTCATGCGAGTCTATTTGAAATTTGCGATGAGTATTTGGCTCGAAATGACTTCAATCGTGTATCGCTTGCTTATTTGTTCGCTTCGATGCGTACTGGTGCATAATTGTGGCTTACTTTCAACAAACAAATCGATTTGAAGTATTAGGAGTTGTTTCGTTCAATGTTTTATTGCATAAGAGAGAGAGTGGAAAAGGGTCTATGATAATGACTTGGGGGGGGGGGGGGGGTTTTTTGTTTTGAGAAGGGGAGTCACCTATTTGCTGCATCACATGAAGGATTCTGAAAAAAAAAACTGATTAAAAGAGGCAATAAAATTCGCGGGCTGCGTTAACACCTTAATACCTTGGTACCTGATGGGATAGATAGACTTATAGCTCTTGTTATGTATTAGATAACTGAAAAAAATATCGAGCAAAACACTTCTAAAGTACTAATGAGTTTATGACAAGAAAATTGATTCGACATTTTTCGTTGAAACTATGAGCGTTATTAGTTTTGCTTCATTGGGTATAAATTTTTATTTCAATACCTTTTAATAGATTATTCATACTGTGATCCTTCATTAAATAGAAATATTCTACGAAAATTTTTGAAAGTTTCGATATGTTTCGGCTCGATCCCACCTGGGGGCATTATTTTTATTGGCAAAACATTGCATTGTTGTTTGCTATTATGTTTATCATTCTTGCAGTACATTTCGTATAATAGTTTTTTATTTTATTGTGAAATATTGAATGGGAAATTCATTTCTTGATTTGTGGAAAATATTAATCTTATGTAATCGTTTTTGATTATTTCATATAAGTTTATTGTGCATATTATTGTGTACAACTTATTTGTGTTTGACAGCATTCCAAGTTTTTTTTTTCTCATTCTGGTTATTGTTCATGAAACACATTGTTGTTACTGGATGTATGCTTAGAGGAGTGTTTTTTATCGTATCCCATATATATCAGTTGAACTTCTCGTATTTAGAGAGTACAGTGAGATGGTTGTAAAGTTTTTCGGAGCACAATTTGTTGGATCTCTTATAGCGTTTATAAACGGTATTTTTTATCGTTGATCGTGGCGAGAAAAATGTGAATTTTGAGAGTTAATCAAAATGGTTTCCCTTAGTTTTAGTCAACAACCCTAATGAAGATAACTGTTGCGTTTGTTGGGATATTCAATGAAATCTTATAATATTTTATGTTGATGTTTCGGCTCTTTGAGCTATAATCGCAGCACATCAGGGGAGAATCTCAGGTTAACATACCTGGCCGCATTTCACAGAATTATGAGAGCTACCAAGTTTATGTGGAACAAAAAGGAATAATGAATTCGCGAGAGAGAAGCTCGGTGAAGGTGGATAATCCGACACGACCGTTAATCGCTGGTTTTAGAGAGTTCATAAGGTGAGCTTCCCTTATCTTGTGGATGAATATACCCTTGCCACGGGTAAGTATTTTGACGATCTCGCTACTACGCTGAAGTTTGTGTTATTCGGTGACGTGCTAGGTCATTGTACATGCAGTGTACGAAAGCTGTAAGGGTGAGGACATGCTTAACACGTACTCTCTAATGTGCTCGTGCAGAATACGGCTAGTTTCGCCGATATAGTTAGATTCACATGCGCAGCAATAGAATAAGCAACATTTTCTTGCAGCAATCCCCTGGATTGTTCATGGGACAGATAACACATTGAGAAGGGTTGGGTTGTAACACATACGATCATGTAGCCAGTTCCGAATATCTCATATTTTCCGCAACCTGAACTCAAATATGTCCAAAGCCTTCAATATCGGGTCATTGAAACTTATCACTGATTATACAAAACAACCAATGCCACATGGACTTTCCTCGTTGTTCACTCTCTTTGTCGTGTTTTTCACCGATTAAGCCTACAAAGGATTTCTCCCACGCAGCCATTTTTTCCATTCTCGCTTCCAGCAGTATGAGGCTTCCTATCACTCTGGGCTCTACATCTTCTGTCTTCTTCTCACCCTAGATTTCGTATTATCGACATCGTCACTGCCTAGCAGTTCATTATACCAATAAGTCATTCAAGTATCTTTATAGCATCTACTGTTATATTGCATAGCGGACAGCATAATTGTATTTTGATTTAAATGACTCTTCTTTGTTCCTGCCTCGTAAAAACATGCAGAAGCACAAAATCATTGCCTGAGAGAATGGTGATGATTCATTATAAGAACAGGGTGGGTTATTGAATTTCTGTAAGCTTGATGTTCTTTTTAGCTAATATGCCTCAGATGTTGTGAAAATCCCTCCTAAGTAGATGAAAAGACAACATAAAACCGCTTTTCGTAGCACAAAATCCAATCACAGACTCGTCGTTAGTTCCAGTAATATGATCACTATTTGCTCTGAGCGTGATCGCAGTCTTTCTCGGGCGCGACCAATGACCGCTGCTTCATCGCCGTTTCGAACGACGCGACCGCCGAGTTCTTGAAATGTGGACACTGGCCACTGGTTTGTCTCGGCGTAATACCCAAGCAGGTTCTTGTTTTTATTCGTATGCTCGGTTAATTTTCAAGAATCTGCATGGTACTTTCCTTTCGATACAAATTCTTGGAGTAAGCAACTCACTGCTTCTCCACTACATACCTTTAACAAAGTCTCCCTTTTAGTGTATTTATCCAAGGAATTTTCTTACCTGCCAGCCGGCTGAGAGTTATTTGCCGATTGAACGTCCGGCTATGACCGCGATGTTTTTATTTCTTCTATGTTAGTTGCATTCATGCTAGGTGTTTTAAATTGCTTATTCATTCGACGCTGTTGTAGGGACTAAATGAAATATGACATCACTGACTAAACTAGGTTCCCTGCTATTCTTGTGGTAAATATTTTTTGAGAAATGAATTGGAAGACGGATGTTCGACCACTTGTACCTAGCAAAAAAACATCTATCGATCTATTCTATCGAATATAACTGAAGATAAAATTTCTCCTTTCCGATAGACACTTCTTAAATGCATTCGGTTTCAACCAATTTCTGTTGCGAATCGACGCCTTCGATCGGTCATCGAGTGGACAAAAATTTGGTCACTTATCGTCACTAGTCGAACGGGTATTAAAGAACAACTTTGCCGGTCCAACGCTATTTCGTTATACAAAATATTCAGATGGAAGGTATAGTAAATGTAATAGATTTGAATAGTAGGTACTTATGTTGTAGATGATCTGTCAGTGCTTATTGTCGATTGTTAGACCGGACGAAGGCGATTGTGTTGGGACGTTTCGGCGATCGAGTATACTCTGATACCGCGGCAAAATGGCAAAAGAGGTGAGCAAGAGTAGCACCATCAATGGTTATGGCTGATTATTCAATGGATGAATGAAAATGCAATTAGGACTGTGGCGACTCTCTTATCTTCATTGAATGCGTGTATTTATTATGCAATAGCTGAAGTGAAGATTCAATGTAGAGTAGTGGCGTGCATATTCTCTTGTTGTAACGAGAAATACGAAATTAAGGAATGTTGCAAACAATGAGATAAGCCAAAAAGGCACTGAAACTCACTCCAGATCGCCGCAGGAATCCATAATGTATATGAATCGTAGGCATCTACTGATTGATGACTTGGAAGTCACATCTATCCCCTCTCGTCAGTGGAAGATTTTAGTCATTTTTTGCTTCAGATAGAGAACAGTCAAGGTACTTGTTTCTGCTTTCCCTGCCGGGTAATTTCTATTGTTTACTTCCATTTCCTCCAATTTTAAATGGCATGGTTACGTCTCCACTGTGACCTTGTATGGAGTGTGTCATGTTTAAGTTCCTAATGTTTTGAAAACCTCTCAAATTTTCACATGTAGTATCGCATCACCGATGCTTTTATTTCTTTTCTATTAATTCTTTGTTTTCTTACCTTCTATCTACACTTATTAGAGTTTCATGCAGAACTTTAGTGCAGTTGTTTAGTTATTTGTCTCTTCAAAATAATCGTTTCGTCATCAATGTGGATCGAAGACGGCCCGAAATGGGTGGTGAGCTTAAATTCAGTCGGTATCATTCATTTGTCCGGAGCTCAATTTTTGATATTTCCCATACTGTCAACGGTAAACTGCGACCCTGTCCTGGTTGCGGTAGGGATTGAGCTTGAGTTTAACCAATACTTGCCAGAGGCAGAAGGGCGATGTAGGCAATCTACGTTGCACTTGGCATTGAAGAAGACAAAGGCGAAATACTACGAAGCGGAGTATTCATTGTCGTCTTCAACAAGATCCCTTTACCGGAGCGCCCTCAAGTCTCATCCTCATTTTGGTGGAGTAGGTACTCACAGAATTGAAGCGTGACTAACGAGTCCGTAGAACCTGTTGTTCCTTTTAAGTTCAAGTTAAAAGCCTCCATTTGCACTGTTCTTGCTCGAATTAAAACGCATGCGTTTTTGGCTGCTTTTGTCGTCCTTCAGAAATTTTACTTGCAAGTGCGTGATAATTTACTGCTGATTCTGTATTTTCAAAAAGTTTTATTTTTGCGTCTATCCCTTTCAGACGCCTTTTCCTCTATCCAGCTCCGAATGGCAGAGTCTTCAAGGATCCGTTTCGACGTTACGCACAGCCGTTATCGTACTCACAACTGTGATCGTCATATTTTGCATCCTTCAAGTTGTCTCACTCATTTGTAGAGCTATTGTGATGAGACGAAAAGCTCATGAGGTTAGATCGGAAATGTTATTTTTTTCAGTTACCAGACGAGTGTTAGTGGGAATTATTTATATTTCTCACTTACAAGCATTTTTACCGGCCGTGCCATTAGACAATTCTGGAACGAGGTTTAAAGTTCAATATGACTTCAATCACTACCGGCATCAACTTTGAATTTAACCCACATTAAACATTTTTCTATCGATAAAGTGCTATGAAAAATTTTGTTTTGTCAATCAACTACTTCAATGAAACTAGGACGTATCAATTCGGTTCGAAGTATTTTACCCATAAGAAAAAAATTCCCCCTATACTGTATGATGCGAATCGAGTAAAGTTGCTACCATACAGTTTTTCTGAACATATACAGCTTGTTGTTTGCGATAATCCACACATAATAAGGAACGAATTTTTGCTGACTAGCAGTCGTTATTTTAGCGGCGTAAAGAGCGGATGCGACAAGAGGATGCTAAACGAAAGCAAATGAATCAAAAAAGCAAATCAACTAGCACTCGTAGAAGTGCGAGAGGACGCAAGTAAAATAGCAGTTTCCGAGTATTATTCGCTACCCCATTTTGTATACATATACATATATACATATAATATTTGCGTAATTCGTGGCAATAAATTGCGCTGAGCGTAAGCATGAGTGTATCTTCCAGGTCATTATCTTAGAAGAATTGATTTCATATGAGATGAGACGAAAGTAGATAAGAGCGTAGAAATGATAAGTGGGATAAGATGGAATTTCTCCAAATATCTAATGCATGATTGCCACATATTTTTATAGGTATTTTTATTTCGATATCCAGCTCGGTTACAGTCAAGAAATGGAACAATCATAAGTTCCTAGCCACATCGCAAAAATGCAGTATATCATTACGGGATTTCGATTTTATCGGGTCTCTAATATGTGACGTTTAAGCGCTAATCGTACTCGTATATCGCCTCGTTCCCTTCCTCCTCCCCCATCCTCTGAGGAAATTCCGTTCGAGGGCCTCAAATTTGGGAACCAACAGTTCCCGCATGGGTCCCGATGAACTTAAAGGACACAGGATTCTCATATCGCGGGCCTGTGCCTTTCGTGTCCTGCATCCCAACACTTCTCGACGTGTTCAAGCAGCCTTATACATATTTATATATTCATAAACTCCGGTTAACTGTGCACAATCGGCATTTCCTTTTAATCTTATCATAAATATTTCTCAGAATATAGTATTTATAGTTCTGTTGCTGTGATTTGTGAGATAATATTGAAGGAAACGTGAGGTCAACGAGCCGGACAAGAAAGCGATGGTGAGACTATCGTTGACGCATGAAGATGATCAACCGAAAGACTCAAGAAGGCGATTGAAGGAATGTGCAGAGGGCAGAAGTAACAAATCACAGCCACTTTCCGGAGTTTCTTTGAAGGCGAGTCAAACGTAGTTCTCTCAAAACATTTGATGAAATAGAACATGAAGATTTTCGGATTTGTTATTAAAATTAATAAACTGAACGATCAAAGTTGTAAGGGTTGTTGGGTTTCTCTTGAGGGTTTACCAGGTTCTATGTGAAGCCAGTACAGTAAAGGGATTAAGGTTTCATTCAACGCTTAAAACCAATTGCCACCGAATCGCACAGAAATAGGGAGATCCACGAGGAGGAAAGCTTGCCCAACAGATCCTCGGCACTATCCACATAGCCCTTTGCGCGATAATGACGGCCGACAACCAGAGCACGCCGCTCCAACGCCGGCACGCCCGCTAGCGCTCGAACTCGTGGGGAACACCGATACTAGCACTGATTCTGCAAGCAAATACGCCTCCCCTTTATACGCCCCGAGTTTTACCTCAAGGTATTTGCAGACAGTTTGTTCTACCTTGAGATCGTCAAGGCATTTATAGACAGTTTGATCTATCCTGTGATCGTCCTTTCCCCTGCTCTGCACGGAAGCAGTTGATCTGGCCGTACAAAGTCATATGCAAATTCGAACCTGCCCACTCGTCTAAACACGATAATTCCCGCATCAGAAGTGAGTCTAGCGTCAACACTGTCATAGCCATTCATACACAGAGTTTGCCGTCCAATAGCAATCTTTCTGTTGCTTATGCATCACTGTATGAAACAACATTTTCTCTCAGTGTAGAAGATTGCATGTTGAACACCAGAAAAAGGCCAGTGTGCAACGCATAATGAACCAGACATCGTTCGATTGTACAGATCGTAATGAGCAGATTTTCAATGCATTAAGAATTCATTGATTTTTCAGCCAGAAAGAAGTGTAAAAATTGCACTACCAGCAAATGGGCAACTTAACGAAGAAGACACACTAGAAAAGAAAGCCGCTTTCGGAAAATTGGATGCAAAATGGCCAACCAGAAAGAAAAATATCTCACCATCGAATCCTAAAAAATCAACTACATCAACTGGATCCGAAGATGGTATGATGTAAATTGTCTAGTCTATTGTTTTCGATTCTCATCAATAGCAGAACTCTCTAGCAGTCTAAGGCGTCAATCAAATTACTTCACTATATTATTAATCGTAAAAAGCTCAGTTATATAAACCATACTTAACGATCTTTAGAGTACCAAATAAAGCGTTCAAAAAAATCGTGTATCCTAGAAGCAACACTTGACAAATGCGCCATCGATGGTGAATAATTTCGTTAAATTTAATGATGAGAACATTGAATGAAACTATTGAAAGATGAAATTCATTCAGCATATTGCTTGTGAGGTGGTTTTGCACTTTTTTCTCAGCACACCATTAATATTATATTTAGAGCGTAAGGGCTCATCACCGATAATGACGTCAAGAGTAGCAACAAACGATGGATTCAACGATCCACATCTGCAGATGTTAAACGTACAAGACTCGCTGATGGTTGCGGCTGTTTCGCCTCAATTAGTCTCTGTACCCAAAACCGCTCGTAAGACAATACTAACAACTTTTATAAGTATTGGAGATGTATTGGGGATGAGTGTGGGTTTAATAGGGGTTTGAATTAAGTGAGCCAATGACATGTCTTCTTGCCCGAATATTAATTAACTACCATAATAGGCATCCACTTGATAAGCAAACATTACTCTTCTTTGAATCTTACTAAAAGCAATAGATGTAAATGGAAAGCAAGGTATCGATACCGTATAATGTTTCAAAACGGTATTAGCGATATCTTTTGCTCCATAAAAATAAGCTTTTTCCCTGCAAGCTACACTGAGTCGTATCTATCCCATTTTATGTCGTCGGTAAAGCAGAATATATTGAGGGGGCATACATCACTCTAAGTCCGCTTCATTCTGATACGTTATCATAACTTTCTTATCCTTTACCTTTTTCTTTCCCTTAATATTTTGATCAGTCCTTTAAAAAAGCCGTTTCAATACTCGTTTCAAATCGTTTCGCAATAGAACATAGACTGTATTGTTTACGGTAGTCTATAGGTAGGCAGTATTGTTTACGGTAGGCACAATAAGCCTCAACTCGTTTGAAAGCCGATCTTTTTTATGATCTCTAGAAATTCTGTTGAATTGCAGTTGAAAAATCGGATAAGCCAGTGCTAAAGTCTACTGAACAAAATCTAGAAACTCCGACAGGCGAAAGCGAGACAACGAAATTAGTCGCTCAGGACTCGCTAATGATGCTACATGGATCGGAGCAGAAGCTTGTACCAGTTGTCGAGTTACCAGGTGTTAAATTTTTGATGAAAGATTGCAAAGAAAACGATCACATCTAATCTTATCCTTTAGATATAAAACAATTTATTCATTCATTTAGTTACTTGATTTTTGTACATTGTTTGAAATTGTTGTTAAATGCATTGCCGGTTAGAGGGAAATAGGATGGAGAAGAGAACGAAAAACTTTCGCAATTCCAAATTCATGTACAAACAACTTATGACTACAAACGGTCATTATCAGACCATTATTATTATTATTATTATTATTATTGTCGTTTCTTCTTCAATTATTGTCGCTTTCTTAGAATATAGCTATTTTCTTGAAGTGAAGAAAATCAATGCGATATGATGGGGACGTTTGCAAGAATGGGGGCAAACATTATGCAATGATGCAATATATAATAATAGGTGGAACTACAAAGGAAATAATGAAATTTGATTGAAAACTATATATTCGTGGAAATTTTACAAGGATATTTGAAAAATTTTTTTATTTTCTAAATTTGTCGTTTTTCCTATAAGTTTTTTTTTTGTTTTCGCTTGTAGAAATGGTAGAGCAACATTTTTGTAAAGCAATATCATCTTCCTTTAGAAAATGGTATCGATTGTTTCACATATAATAATTACATGTCTTATTGATGTCAACTGCTCTTGTCTCAAACCAGAACAAGAGCCATTAGTGAATGTCAAGAAGATTAGGATATCGTTTATTTTTCCGCTCTTTCACCTTTAACGAGCGATTTCTTTCTTAGCGCGCGAAAAAGCCATGGAAAAAGGTAGCGAAGACAAATCAGGTCACGAAATACCTGCCAAGAAGCTCGACAACAGCCTCTTCCAAGAAGATAAGGAGGAACTAGGTATGTCTGGTTTTTGAACTATCTTTATAGGTTGTCTGAGATCCATCAGCTTCGATGAGAGTCATAGATATTTTCATTAACATTTAAATTTTCACGATCGGTGAGGTTTGGAAAAGTGGAAAAATACCCCAGAAGAACTGGCTGTACGCGTTTCTTTATTTCTTTTCAGCAACCACCTCCATAACTTCTAAAAAAACAACAAATATGCAAAGTGATGTTTTTTTGTTATAGTTAATCCGCCATTTGTACATACCTTTGACAAGAAGTTCATTTTGCCGTGACCTAACCATGTAAAATTTTTGGCATATCTTTCTACCTTTAAGATATCTGCAACTGTTCCCGGACTCATCGGATCGATATGAACGTTGTTTCATTCTGTGATATACCTCGGCGGTTTATCGTAAGAAATAGCTTGAATTGTTCCAGAGTTGATATCGCTGGACAGAGAGATAGACAGACCGTACACACGAAAACATTTATTACTGTAAAGCATTTTGTGGACATTACTGTAAAGCACTTTGCGTGCTTTCGACTTGTATGCATTTCGATAAGAAATGTGACTAAATTGTGCGAAAGTGAATCAATTTTAAGGTTTTTTTTAAAATCTCTTACAGTTCTAATCCCTCTCATCGACATAACAGCTTCAAATCGCCAACGAGGTTGCCTGTTTCTGTCCGCCTATCGAAATGTTCTACCATATAAGGCTTATCCTTTATCTCTTGCTAACAGCTGGTGCTAACTAGCTAGCTACTTAAAAAATTTCACTCTGTTCGGCATCTCGTCATCCATCAGTGTTGTGCTTCCAATGACACAGGAAGAAACTCTTCGGGAATTATTCGATTGCCACTCTAACCAGTTGGGATCTGCCATATGTCCCTTCAATTCCCCCTTCTCCTGCCATCTACATCTTTCCACTTTTTTTGGATCTTATCTAAGCAGGAAATTTTCCAGCAACTGCCAAGGGCACAGAAAATAAGAGCAGTGGAAGCAACATCGAAAACTCGCCGTCAGCGAAGGGTCCCGTCGTTATAGAAATTCCTGAGACGGCCACTAGTAGCAATCCGGACATAAGTACAGCCAAAGGTACATGATTTACGAAATTGCCGTTTGTTTTAATCCATCATGCATACTGCGCAGCGCATCACCGGGCAAGTATTATGAAATTTGAAAACAACGCTGATTTCGGCTTCACTTATATTATCTCCTCGACTTATACAAATCTTGAACTATTTAATTTGTGGATTCAAATTTTCGACATAAATTTTATGAATCATCGACAATTTAGAATTTCTTAATTATGTATAATTATCTCTAAATTAGAAATACTTAAAAATATGCACTCTTATGGTTTACTCGAAACATTGACCATAACATTGTGCCATATTGAAACTTATGGATGTCTTGTATTTTATGGATGAGTGGATATCACTTACTTACACATTTGGAATCCTCTCAGAAATATGTGAAAATCATCAAGCAATGCGCTGTGTTTGGCGATTTCGGCTCAGAAGCGAGACCATTAAAAACAACTTCAGAAATTAGTGTTATTGATGACTGAGATGCTGATAGATGTTGACACACTACTGAAAGAAATTAAAACACTCCTCTTCTCCCCGTTGTCCCCCACTTCCACGGTGAGATCTGCAAAGAAATAGCTGATATAAGAGTTGCCTAAATAAAAAGTGCAAGAAAAAATACTCTATTATAATCGTTCTAGCTCTCGAATGCACACCAAGTGAAGGTGGAACCGCTCAGGAAACGACAAAAATCGCACTAAATCCCAGCGAAAGGTAATCTTTCTTATGGACTTGTTCATGTTGCCCATAATCACAGCATCTTATATCTCACTATCATATATGATACAGCAAATAATCTCATATATTCCCATCTTTTATCAAAAATTTGATCGTTTGATGTTTTCATTTAGATTGCTGCGATATTGAAATGTAGAATAAAGCAATAATATATTCCACTTTTTACGATCATCACGATATTAATTGGATTATTGATTGCGCTGTACAGATCAATTTAGATTGATTATTAATCCCTTTAATCTTAGGCTTTGATCTTTACTATCGGAAATCAGGATGATTTAATTTCTGGAATATTTTCTTATTGTAAGCGAATGACACCAATATGTATGTACTTCAAATCTATGCAAAGTTGTTGCTTGAACTAAATCAACGATCATGTCCCTGATATCGGTAAGCTGGCCGATCCACTATATTTATCCGCCCTTCCACCAATCACATGAATTTTTCTTCAATTTAGCTCGAAATCAACAAAAAGCTCAAGTGAAGGAAAATCGGCGGCATCAGCTGTACGTGGCAAGGTGCTCGAGTTTACAATTGGAATATAGTCGTGTGAAGGGAGAGTTGCAAAACTCAAATCGAAACCTTCTTTAGATGATCTTATAAACTAATACTTAATTTCTTTTGATGCCTTTTCATAGTGCTGATAAAAAAATATCTGTTGTTTCCGACTAAACAATACACAATCAGTTAACTATCAATTCGAGGATGCAAGTAATTGGAGAAAAAAATCAAAGGAAGAATAGCTTGACGCTACAAGATATTTTAAGCATTTTAATGGGCTTATTACTATTTTCAGTTGAAAGACAGCTATGTTTTGCATAGATTTATGTTACTATTTTATGAAATGTGCTAATATTATATTTGAGTATTTTTGTGATAGCACTAACAATACGCACTGCAGATCTCGTTGAATGTTTTAGCGCATATTTCAACTCCCAGATTCGGGATTTCATGGAATTTTTTTAATAGGGCTATTTTCAAGGGAAATATGTAGGTGAAATGGGTTTGATCATTCAGTGAAAATGACCAGTATAATATAAGATGACCAACACAGTAATTGCAATATGTCAAAATCGACAGCACTGTAACATAGGTGGTAACAAATTTTTTTAAAACACCAGCGAAAATTTCACAAACACTTTTCTCAACGGGAAAATTGTTTCTGAAAATCTGGCATTTTATGCGCCTTTGCATTGTGTTAACCTCACCAACTAATTTCATAAATTATAAATAAATAACAAATGTAATGTGAGTAATGTTAAATTTAGGTCTTAACCAATCTATTCGCACGTATAAACTTTAAAACCTATGCAAATTTTCGGTGCATTTCATTCAATAGTGCATTGTGCTTATCATTTTCAATGAATAATCCATCAGTTGTATGCAAATTTTTAGCAATTTCTTCATATACTGAATAGTCATCATCTTCTAAAATTTTCTATAGTGTTCACTATTACCACAAAATTTCGTATCCGTAGCGATTAGACACGAACACGGCGCTGCCATACCATAAAGAGATTCGGGGAAGAAACTTAGGCAAAACTCACAAAAAAATAAAAATAAAAATAAAGCAGAAATGCGATGTTCACCATTGCCTAGAATGAGCCGATAAAAAGATTGTTCAAAGGCAATAACGATTTACTGTCTAATATTTGAGTTAATATTTGAAACCACTGAACAGACAGATAGACAGACTAATCAACAGACACATACATGCACAGACATACATATTCGTATGTGTCGCTTAGAACGACGATTTTGAGATATTTACCCGAAACTTTTGGCATTTCATCATCATCGATTGCAGCAAGAACAATTGAGAAAAAACCATATTAAAATGGCATATATAACATAAACTATTTTAGGTGATACTCTTTATGACAGTGTTATGACGGCAAATACGTATGTCTGTGGGTGTATGTGCCTGTCTGTCCAGCTGTCTGTCTAAGAATCTTTCATGAGAACACCGCCACTATCGAATTCCGCATTTATAAATGCCATTAGCTTTCTCTTCAACATGTAAAAACTCCTGTAGCATATAGTCGAATAAAAAGCATTCACTCAGGCAAAATTTGAATTTTCTTATATTTCCTGCTCATTAGACTAATTCAACTTCATATTCACACAGTAATTTTGTTGCAAAAAATTTCTCCACAAACTTAAAAAATTTTCGCTTTTTTTTGTGTGATAAATCATCGCAATGATAGTCGTTAATGGTGTACTAAACCAAATAGTCTTCGTTATTGCAGATTTCGTTATCGTCGAACAAACAACGTTGAGACTATTAGATAGACAAACACACAATATACACACGTACACAATCCATATATTTCTAATTCAATTTTTATCTAAAAATTTCTTACCGATTTGAATCGTTTAGTTGTATTGGCTTTCACTATTTTATTTAAAAAAAAAACCCCCAAAAGTGCAAATACACATTTGCAAATACGTTTTTAAAATTGCAAATTGCAGAACCAACGTTTTTAAAATTGCAAATTGCAGAATCATCTTTAGCAGTAGATGACAACAACTATTGCAACATTTCGACACCTTAAAATCATCGATAAAATCATCGCATAACCATCGATATAGCTTGATTACGTTCGAATATTAGCTTCTCTAACTCATCGTTTGACTTCATTCAAATTAATGTTAAATAAAAATTGAGAAACTACATAGATACAATTTGGATACAGAACATTCGCTTATTGTCAAATACTCTTTTCCTAACAAATGGAATATCGCGATTCGAAGATACTTCTCTTTGCCTCTTTAGAGAACTTAAGGCAGGTGCCTGTAACTTAAAATGCAGATGTGCAAATTATTACAATTTAGGACAAGTCCGACGCTTATTTACTACGAGGTATGCAGGCAGTTTTTTTTCATCTATACCTCTTTAAACTTTCCAAAGCGATTTTATTAGAGAACAATAAATATGCTCTATACTCAGCGCCTTAGTAACATGGAAGATGCCCATAACTTATTCCATTTATTGTATTATATATTCAATTTGTTGGTTATCCCACTGGTTGTCATGTATAAAATGTAAAATATTTGCATAAATATAAAGGGATGAAATTTGCAAAATTTCATCGCGTACAAAATATTAAATAATCAAAAAATCTGCATATATTTCAGTGTATAAAATAGCTTGCAAAATGGTGAAATGCCATTGTACAACGTTGCTTGTAACACCGGCGGCAGTTGGTTCTCGAAGGACACCAATTAAAAGTGGGAGAGAAGAAGTGTGACGATGAGCGATTTCATCCTTAAGCTCGAGCCGGACGATAAGATCACTTATGTGGGCAAAAAACTTGGCGAAGAGCCTGTTCTGGCAACGCTGAAAGTTACTAACCCCACCAAGGTTATCACTTAACTTTCATACTCAATAGAGGTTCATTTTATTATTCTGAATAGAAGTTGGATATTTAGTTCTATTCAATTTGCAATTCAAGTTGTTTCTATTGCACAAAAAATCCGCATATTTTTGGTGATAACACTTGTTTCATAATCGAGGAACACAGTCCCTCACGAATTTTTAGTGTTCAAGTCGTTTGATCTTCTTATTGCATTTCATCGTTTCGAAATTGCAATCGGTGCGCATTCAACTAATTCAGCTAATTCGCTCATTGGCCTACATATACTCTGTGCAAAAACTTGAGGATCACGGCTTTATCCGAGGTGGCGATTGTAGTCGTAAGTGCTCGTGTGATAGAAAACTCAAGGATCATCACTACATAATAGTGCTGCATGCCAATTCTATAGCGAACAACCTGACGTTATATGACCCAACGGAAGCTTGCATTGTTTGGGCATGATTTAACGCTGTACTGGCTCTTCCTACACGTTCCAGGACTAAATTCGAGTATGGAAGACACCCTAATTTTTTGATTCTATCCTGGGAGTGGAGTGTTCTTATTGAGTAAATTGCAAAATGATAATTCAGAGTTCTATGAGATTTGATGCAGTAAAAGAATAGTAATCAGTTCTACCTTCGATAGTAATAAAAGTGTGAAAATCGATAGAACTCACGAACGCATCCCGAACATATATTGGGATGAAAATGTCGAACGATAGGACATTTCAAGCAGGTTGAATAGTGTTAGCGGTTGCATTAAGTGATCCTTGCAAGCACAACGATGTACTTTGCATTTAAACGTCGTTCAGCTATCACAAACATCAAAACGGAACAAAGGATCGAAGGTTAGATTTGCCATACAATGCGAACGCTTTTTATTTGTTTATTCATCGAATGCCTTAGTCATTTTTTTAGAATCGGCAGATTTGCAAGGTGAAGTGCACATCGAATGAAATGTTCCGAATCCGCCCACCGGTGTTCGCATTGAAGCCCGATGAAGAAGTCACTGTAAAGGTGAGATTTCACTGTCATTCAACACTATAAGATTTTATGCCTTTATTGACTATCAGGGATTCTATTCTTATTGAGATACCTTATTTTTTATTGTTTTGTTGAAGAAAACAAGTGGGGAAGTGCCAGGAACACTGCCTGGGCAATTT
>QEWY01000483.1:121825-174546 GCA_006503575.1 Baylisascaris schroederi
TATATTAAAGTAATCTCTTCTGTTCCCTTGTACGTCATTTGCGGTCTTTCATCGCTCACCTTATCTCAACATAAGTGCAGCAAACATGCCACTTTCAAACTCAGTCATGGTAAGGCAAGGGTTGTGCTTGCTCACAAGAGATTTGTAGGGCTTCTAAAATCGTTAAAGAAGTGCTATGATCGATGCAAGTGCCCCGTAGGTGCAATGCAACAGTGCAAATACCGAAATGCCAAAACCCAAGGTCACAAGGAAATTTTCGACAATAGGGAGGTTAAAGTCTAGAATCTGAAGAGGAATTCTTTTAGCTGACCTTCAATGCTGGCAAAACGGTTCCCGATAGTGGGAAGCACTACTATGCTGTCTATTACATCAAGGGAACGGACGATGCGAAAGCGCCGCGTGCATGCTGGAAGGATCACAAAGGCGATCCAGATGGAACCAAGAGGTGATGCCATTCTTCAGAACATAGAGATCAGGAACTTCGTTCCCGATGCTGGAAGAAGCGTCCACGTTGAAAAAGATCCTGACAACATGCATTAATGAGGCATGGAAGTGAGAGTGTCGATGGTTCAAGAGGAGGTCTTAGAAATACACTCATAAGTATTCAGAAATTGGTTTTATTACAGCGATTTCATGTCAGTACTCCTGTTGCTTGCAAATCCACCCAGAAAGGTTGCAGAGCCTATTCTATGGGAACATATTTGATTTCTCTTATTCGTCTGCCTTAATTATCACACAGTTATTGAGAGTTCAATCTGTTCTGCTTTTGCAGGCCTCAAAGTAATAGTGGTGTTAACATCGTGTCACTCCTCCTCTCCCTTTCACATCGACTCTGATGCTTTGATTTCGGTTTACACATTTTAGAATAAAAAGACAAGTGGGAAAAGCTTAAGAAGGAGTAATAAAAGTGCTGAGGAATTTTAAATGCAAAATCTTTGCAGCTTTACCTGTCGCATGCTGCAGCATTTAGCAATTAACAGGCGTTAAAAGGTTGTAATGGGATGAATAAACTCAAAGGATTTAAGTTGGCTTATTATCAGTAATAAGTGAATAGAAAACATTGTTATCTTTAAGATGCATTCTAATAAGCATAAAAAATATAAAAGTTACATGCTGCGTTTAGTAATTAAACATTTGAAGGCGAAATAAATAATAATAAAAGCGAGTTTAAATGAGTTTTAAGCCTCGCAGAGTGAACTTTCAGGCTCAAAGTATACTTCAAGAAGGATGATGAAGGAGAGAAGAAAGATGAAAAGAAGGAAGAGAAGGAGGAAAAGAAAGAGAGTGAGGGCAAGAAAGGTGATGGCGAAAAGAAAGATGAGAAGAAAGATGGTGAGAAAAAGGAGGGAGAGGAGAAGAAGGAGGGTGATGAAAAGAAGGAAGAGGGTGAAAAAGAAGAAAAGAAAGAGGAAGAGAAGGTTACTTTGAGCGTAATCTTTTCCCTTTTTTTGTGAAATACAAAAAAATTAGTGATTAGATGATGAGCGTATAACGATAGACTGCTGATGAATTATAGCAGAACAAGGACGCTCTTCAATACTAATATGTTTAGCAAATTTAATTAAAAAATGCAATTGCAGGAAAGTGAAAATCAAAAAAAATATTGAGGTGAATAAATAAATAAATAAATATGATATATATATATATATATATATATATATATATATATATATATATATATATATATATATATATATATATAATAAATAAATAAACAAATAAACAAATAAATAAATAGCCACCAGTGTGAAACTAAAAAAGAGAACGATAACTTAGCCGACAAATGTACCTGGCTTGATTGTTTTTTGCAATAATTTCATCCATCGTTAAAATGACACCGTATCTCCCATTACGAATTTCAGAGCGCAAAAAGAATGACAACCTAAAAATTTTCAATATTGTTCAAGTTCTTAAGGGTTTAGGGAAATGATCGATATTTTCGACGCATTATTCGAAACTATTCGATATGATCGCCTAAATTTGCTAATATAAATGCAAAGTTTGCCTAATCTGATTGTTTTATTCGAAATATTATAGAGGTTTCGAATGGAATGATTGTGATGATCGCTTAACTTACAATTACTTAAAGAATGAAGTTTAACTGTTCAGAAGTTCTTAAACGAAAGAACCTGTAGATATGACAGCAATATTATTATAGATTTTGAATAAGGCAAAAAATAGGTATCTTGCGAAAAGTTTTGAATCTGTATATGGAAACTGCTTGAGGCAATATATTCGTCATGATTTAGCAACGCAGATACTCTCGTAGCATCTACTTACAAGTATAAGAAAGTAGTACCATGGTTAATTGCACTAACCTATTGCCTAAATTAGATGTATGTAGTATCGCTAATGCATTGGATGAAATGAGGCATTTTGCAGAAAGATGAAAAGAAAGAAGATGAGAAGAAAGAAGATGAAAAGAAAGAAGATGAAAAGAAGGAAGAGGAAAAGAAAGAGGAGGAGAAGAAAGGAGAGGAGAAGAAAGAAGAAGGAGAGAAGAAGGAGGACGAGAAGAAGGAAGAAGGTGAAAATAAGGAAGAAGAGAAGAAAGATGAAGAGAAGGAAGAAGATAAGAAGGATGAGGAAAAGAAAGAATGATTCCGGATTAAGTATCGGCCAAGACCAACTTCACTTTATTACTAACATTCGTGTTGTGTCGATTCCAATTTGCGTTCGCCAATGTAGTAAGAGTTGCGTTATGCGCAATCATTTAATGGTGATTTATCGATGTGAATTAATCACTAACTATTTTCAAATAAACATCACGCTTTCATTGTAGGTACTCATTTATGCATCACTCTCAGTAAATATTTTTCCTTGGCAATCCACTACATCCAACACCCTTAGACCTTTCCTATACTGAGACACACAGTGCTTTCAACCCTCCAACAGGTAGCAAATTCTAGGAAACGAGCTGCCTATCCCCAATAAACCTAAAGATATAGCAAACTACTTCTTCAGTTGAGAATGGTCTGTCTATCCCCAATAAATTTAGATATAGCAAACTACTTCTTCAGTTGAGAATGGTCTGCCTATCCCCAATAAATTTAGATATAGCAAATTACTTCAAGATATAGCAAACTACTTCTTCAGTTGAGAATGGTCTGCCTATCCCCAATAAATTTAGATATAGCAAATTACTTCTTCAATTAAGAATAGTAAGTTTGAAATATTTATGTCGGAGATATTACTAGCTTATATTGAAGATATTTGAGTTAATGAGTAAAGCACTTCAGAAACCTATCACCTCTGAATCTCTGCGGAATATTAGGGTTGGTTCAATATTATGCCCTCTCAGAGATTTGCTTTGCAGGAATGTACTACAGTGGCATCGTTATCTATCCTTATCGGTGTATGTGTCCAAATATCTGTCCAGTGACTTCAACTCGAGAGTTACTTCAGTTGAAATTCTGAAAAGTGGTCGGCGCAATGTTCGCCACAGATGATCCACATAATAGCTTGATCCACGAAAGAAGCTATAAGCATTTGAAAGTGGAGGGAATTTGCGTGCGCTTAAACTGGTGCACTTGCAGAAAACAAGTGAAGGATTCACGTGAGGCTTCAAAAACTTCGAATTAGAAACGGCGTTGAAACTTTCACGTCTAAAGTTTACTCGATAAAATAAGAGATAAAATCATGCACGGCAGTCGTAGTTATCGAACGCTTATACCTGCCTATGCATATATAGCGGTCGCAAGAAGTTTATATGCACAAGATGCCCTGGTCAGGTCGGGGAGAGTAACTTATCGTTAGAGCAATCGTACCAACATGCCGACGACGCTTTTCGCCACATGGTGGATCCCATGTATCCACGGTAAACTGCATCGGAGACATTTCCTTCCTACATTTCAATCGTGCAGGGAGAAGCAGCATGGCGGAAGGAAGCTGATATTAGAGTTCCACATGAGGGCAATGAAACCTTTTTTCTTCTCCCATACCGGTTGAAATGCTTGAGCTAGAGTTGTTGCTGTACCTATCCACCAGATCATCTACCTCCCACCCCATGTTACATCGCATGAGCGCGAGTAGATATGAGTGCCTAAATGCCTGTGAATGCTGCAGCGATACTTTCACTTAACCATTCTAGCAAATTAGAAAAAAAGAACTATCTGTGATCTAAAACTATGCCTGATCTTGCCTACCTATGAATATGCAAACTTTTTCCATCTATCAGCTTCTGGATAAGTTTTTTTATTTGTTAATTTGTTTATTCAATGCTTTGCATAAGGAAAAAAAAAATTAATTTTGCTTAGGTTTTAGGAGTTTTTGCTTTTTTTGCTTTTTGTTTAGTGCTTAGAAATAATGGAATAAAAGTTCAACAAGGAAAATATACATATAATTATATATGAAAGACATTTAGCATTAAGGAAACAATGAAACAACGGAAGAAAATTTGGGTATAAAAAAATTCAAAAACAAATTTCCATGGAGAAAATTTGCACGTTTGTATTATTAATATTTTAAGCATTGGTACTCTTATATTTTTTTCAAATCGAATGGTTGAATGAACAGTTACTGAAGCAGTAATTAACGAATAGTATCGAGGATAAGAAACAAACTTGCCCCACTCATCAATAACATCCTTGGCTACATTGGAGGTAGATATTCTCCTAAACGTTTCTTGGCTCCCCCGTCTACAGAGGTCCTTTGTCGTAATACTCCCCATTGCCAAATACAAACTTTCCAGAATTACTTCCTAATACTTGGTAGATTATGCATTTTTTAATAGATTAAGAAATTTGTTGGAAAATATATAAGATGCTGGTTCAGCTGACGATTTTATACCTGTCCCTCATAGTTGGACTTTTGTTAGTGAACAATAGAAAACATTAGTGATCCATCACTTCTCTATTCGACGGCCATAGTATTTCAAACTTATTCGACAAGTATGCTAATAATGCATATATTTGCATATATACAAATATTTCAAAAATGCAAGGAATAAATATTGGAAAAAATAGCCGCAGAAATTTGCATAATTAAAAGAGGCATCTAATAGACCGAAAAATTATTTGCGCAAATTTTAAGAGTAAAGAGTTGTGGAAAGCTGTTATGAAACCATTGTTCAGCTTTGCTCGTTCACGAGGCAGGCGGTCCGTTTCAATTGGGAAGCGTCTACCACGAAGATGGCTGATTTTGTTCTAAAACTCGAACCAAGCGATAAAATTATCTACGCAGGAAAGAAACTCGGCGAAGAACCAGTATTGGCCACTCTTAAAATCACCAATCCTACTAAGGTTTTAAGCTTTTCTTATAATCGTTTGAGATATAAGATCCTCTCGAAATAATGCAAGTGAGTTGGCCTTTTTCAGTAAAGCGTATACCAATTGAGTGAACCATCAGTTTCGTAGGCTTCGAAGTTAACCATTGAGAGACATTACAAATAACGACGTATACTAGCATGTAAATTTTTAGATGAAAGCATATATGAGCATCGAAAACAGATAACATTAGTGAGTTGATTTATAGGATCGTCAAGTATGTAAAGTGAAGTGCACATCGAATGAGATGTTTCGCATACGACCGCCAGTATTCGCGTTGAAAGGCGACGAAGAACTCACTGTTAAGGTATAATAATCAAAAATTTTTACACTAAATCATCTGTTAAAAACGTATTATTTCCATCGTTATATCTTGAACATTGCCGAATTTGACTTGTTCAAGCTTAATTTGTAGAGCAACTCCGTTTTCACGAGATTTTAGGATTATTAAGTTTATAGGGTGCTGAAAAAGAGATTTCATTAGTGAAGGTGGGGCTTTATTCACATAATATGGTAAATGTGTTTTATACAAATTTTCCAGCATTTTTAAAACTCGTCTCACCTATAATATTTTGCTTCGATTTCTAAATATTAAGTTGACTTTCAACGCTGGCAAGACGGTGCCAGATAGTGGAAGGCACTACTATGTTATCTACTATATCAAGGAAAGTGATCAAGCAAAGGCGCCGCGCGCTTGTTGGGCAGATCATAAAGGCGATCCAGACGGAAAAAAGAGGTCTTTCTTTTTTTCCTCTTCGGGAAAAAAGAATCTACACAACCGAATTGAAGAAAAAAAACTATTGAATGGTCGTGTGTGGTCCTCAGTAGTGTAACACAGGTAGGGGACGGTAACTTAAGTAGTCGAATATATAAGCTCGTAGTTTGAACGAATTTTCAGCATTAAGTGAAGATAAGCGACTGTGCCTACGGGCCTACGAACTATTAGGTCACAAGATATTGCCGAAGTTTACGGAACATACCGTTATATTTTTAGTTAGCATGCATTAGTTCGTATAGTTTGGGTTCACTAATTTCTTAGTTCACGCACACCAAACGTTTCTCTTCAGACTTGTATCCCTCTAAGGAAGCGCTTTGTTCACAATGAAATCGCATAAAACCTCGGGTTTATTTCCGACAATTTAGATCATATAGGAGATTGTTGTTTCGAATATGCTTGAGAGGATTCTATCTGGCTAAATCGATTGATCTCGCAGAATCTCGAGAAGGCAATTCATCAAATGAGGATATATCGTTAAATGAATGACATTTTAAAAAATCATTTCAGGCTTTATGTTGACTTTAAGAAAGAAGGTAGTACGGAGAAGAAAGAGGAAGGCGAGAAAAAAGAGGGCGAAGAAAAGAAAGAAAGTGAAGGCAAAAAAGAGGGAGATGAAAAGAAGGAAGGAGAAGAAAAGAAAGAAGGTGAGGAAAAGAAACAAGGGGACGAGAAGGATGGCGGTGAAAAGAAAGAGGAGGAGAAAAAAGATGAAGGAGAGAAGAAGGATGAAGCGGAAAAGAAAGCTGAAGAGAAGGCCAGTTTCCTCTTATTTTTCCCAGTTTCTAATGTTTTTCCCAGAAGTTCCTATTGAATAGTTACCTGACAGGTAAAACACTCAGCATCCACATAAATAAACTTAACCTTATGATCATTTCACTTGATAAGGTAGAAGTTTGCATTGATATTTCCTTAAAACGTAGGGATAGGTAATCTCAAATCGGTTATTCAACCTCAAAAATTTAGCGAAGTTAATTATTCATTCAGCTTATTCTTGAACAATCGAATTAAAAAATCTAAAGTTGTTAAACTTGATGGCTATTACCTTTGTGTTCGAGTGAATTTCATCAACGCAAAATAACTCCGCCAATATAGAAATTTAGCTTTATAAGCGCTTATCAGCTAATCAATTCAAAATGCTTAATATTTTAATATACTGTAATATGTAAAATTTCTAAACTTTTTGTGAATTTTTAAAACTTTACTATGGAAAAAATTTCTGAATAAAATACTAAAAAAAACTTCAATAAAGAGATGAGTGAAATATTTGCAGTTTTAATAGTTGAACTTAAAACAACTGCGACTATGCAAAATTTTGGTCAGTTCAATTCTGATCAGATCATCAGACGATAAATCAAAAAATAAAAAATAAAATAAAAATAATTTCTCGCGGTTTTTTACTTATTCGTCCTGTTTTGATAATCACTCTTTTATATGTGAAAGCACGTATCGTATTCGTTTGTCTAATATATTTTATTGATTTTTAACGTTGTATGAAGCAAAGTTAAGTAATCAACGAAAAAATGGAATATGAAGTTGGAGTGTTTTAATGTTTTAGTTCGAGAAGAATTCCTAAAAATGCTGAAATGATACAGAAAATTACCATATGGCCATCCTTGCACTCTCTGGATCGACGCTCATGTAGATGTAGCGTTGTAAGACCGGAAATCTAGCGCTTTAGCTCATAATCGTCGATCCAGAGAGTGCAAGGATTACCAATGTTCGAACAACATATGTCTCCGTGGATTCTGACAAGTAAAATGCCCACAAATTCTGAATCCATCGTCTTCAACTTAGAAATTTACGGATCTTTTCCTTCATTTGTTCTTAGCGTGAACTTTGCTTACACATTCTTGTAATTTCTGATGTTCAGCTTGTCTCATTTTGCACGATGCATGGGGATAGGGTTTCTTTTCTCTTCGGAAATGCCCCTTCCGCTTCCTCTCTTTGGTCCATTACCTCGTGGTTCCCCATCGAAGATTTAATGACAATTTCCATGTCACAACCTATATGTTAAAGCATTCTAACTAGTACGGACATCATATGCCGTTCAGCTCTATAATGCTTTCTGTAGTGCTTCAAATGCTTACATGGCAACATGATATTTTAAGCATCGGCGTTGTTTTATATTTACGAATGAGAAGAAAAACATAAATATTTAGGAAATTCAAAGGACGATTTTTCGGAGGGATTTTGACACAAAAAAACGAAAAACATTTCAACAGAATTTTCCTCCATACTTTATCGTATTCCGTTTGGGGTTCATATGTAGCCGTGTTGCAATGTTTGATCGCATTAGGGGTCACAGCTTCTACAGCACTCTTCATAACATAGGCACGACAGTAACCATAAAGATTCGAAATAGGGAAGTTCAATTTACACTTCTAATGTAACAGGTGATGGGGAGAGGAACAATTTAAAGATAAAGGATAAACAGCTCAGGTGACGACCTAAGTTGTCGCCTATGGTTAGACTCTGGACTAGCTTTACCTGAACATAATTATTGATTGATAGTGATGCGTCCTTAAGAAGCTTTAAGACCATGAAAAAAAAAGGTCTAGAAAGAAAGGAATTCAAGGATTATTATGTGGCTATTCCAGATAGAAATCACTTACTTAAAACTATGAAATATTACAATTGCGCCTATAACAATGAATCAACGTCAATCGTTGTCTTGTCTCGTCAGCCATAAGCTTTTTCGATCATTTAGATAAGAACATATTATTTACAACAGAGATTGCAAAAAAGGGTTTGAAAATTTTCAACCACAAACGAGATTTCCTCTAAAGTACAGGAATTCTACTCTCTGAAACTAAAGATCCCTGTTAAATGTTATGCGGTATGTACCTAGACAATAGAATTATTCATGCATGTCTTATTTGCGATGGTTAAGCATCTTGTTCCAGAAGGATGACGATAAGAAGGAAGAAGATAAGAAAGAAGGAGAGAAGGAAGAAGGTAAGAAAAACGATGAAAAGGGAAAGGAAGAGGAGAAGAAGGAGGAGGATAAAAAAGAGGAGGAAGACAAAAAAGAGGATGACAAAAAAGGAGACGAGGAAAAGAAAGATTGATCATCAATTCTAACTAACATCTAAAATACAATTTCATATCGCAATAATAAGAATTACTTGTACATTTCGTTTACATTTCTTTATGTATTGATTCGATGATGAATATAAAGAGTATCAAAAAATTAGTGGTTAAATGAACATTTATCTCACATTAACTTTATGATTTAATCTCATCAACACCGCATTTCTAATGAATCTATCCCATAATCAACTGGGGAATTACATTATTACTAAGAAGAAACTAAGCCACATAGATATGGCTATGGAAGAACTGCGTGAATACTTGCGAGAATGAGTATTACCGCCATGGTTATCAATGTTATTGGCTTAAACTTTGGTAATTAGGAAGTAGCACATAAGAAGTAAGGCAATACCATTGTCCAGAGCGCTACCTTAAACCACCAACGAGGAATACTTGGGAGTACTGATTGATAAATAGTTATGACATCCGCAGAAAGTCGATATATGTACCCCGAGGAGCAGCCGAATGCAGACTGTCGATAAATGTGTACTAATCAAAGAGCATAATAATGAGCCTACCGCTGAAAATTGCAATCGGAATGAAGGAAGATATTATGCCACTTATATATGGCTAATATCTGTCTGAAAATGGAACACTCAGTTTCACTTCAGCACAGACATTTAAGAGATACTATAATAGGGAGACTTACCGAACATCTTCAAGCACCCTGTCCACATTGTCGGCATCTTCTCTTCAGAAGCTTTTAGTGACGCCACACCACCCAAAACCATTTTTTCTTAATTCATTGATTCAATTGCTGACAACCGCATTCGCATAGATAACGTTCTTTGCAGGTAACCAATTAATTAGGTGCAATCCTAACATTGGTAATTAAGAGCAAATTTAATAACGGTGATAAAGTTCAATAATAATCCTGCATTATTAAAAGGCTATTTAATCTACTTGAATGATCTGATGATTGAACGATCTGAAGTTTCATAGATGTGGCCACCGAAAAAATATCGTTACAATCTTGCTATTCGCCAGGAACGATCTAAATAGCGCCCTTTATATGCTCAGAGCGAAGATGATCAAAGTCGAGGAAATAGCAATTCCATTTAACGCCTCAAATATGACTGTACATAGTAAATTTAAAAAATAGCCTGAAAAAAAATACCAGATATGCAGACAATAATTCGAAAAACAATATACTTCCCACCTGCTAAAAATTAATCTCCTCCCTCTATCTCCCTTCCACCCAAAAAAAATACGAGAAAAAGCACCAGCTGAGCAAAATCTTTCATGAATGCAATTTTTCGAACTAATAACTGACGTATAGTCAAACTGAAAAAAAAAACAGACAAAATCTAATATCTAATTGAATACAGCTGTCAGCTTGGGTCAAGGCTAATAAAAATTTAAAAAAAAAAAAGAAGCTAAAAACCACTCGAAACTGAAAATATCAGCTCTAATTTGTGTGAAAAATAAAAGTCTAATAGATAGAAAAATCTTTTCTTTTTTTTAAGAGAAATACAAAGAATAAAAATGTTTGACTCGAGAAATGAAACTCGACATCGCCGAAAATCAATCGCTCAATTCTTCTCGGAGTTTTATTTATTTCGATAGACCCATTAAGTTGTTTGCTATTGTCTCTTGAGAATGGAAACCATTTTTATGCATGTGGAAAAGGAACGCCTAGAAACCATTCATTTCTCTACTGCAATAAAGTCTCATGAATTGTAAGGATCATCTCTCCTTGGTTCTTCTAGTTGTCCATGTTTTCTTGAGAATCTCTATCCTCTATCGAGTTGCGGTCGAGTAAATTGCGAGATGACACGGACATAAGGCTAAACAGTTTATCACACTTATACAATTAGGTAACAAACAAGTAATCCAACAAGTAAACGCTTTCGCCGATCACCTTGCGCACTCCAACGACCACACGTATGCCCACTCGACCTTAAGAACAATCCGGAAGCTGTAAGGAATACATCAGCACATGAACCCCTTCTACATCCTCCCGGTTTTGCCTCAGGCTCGCCTCACGACACATTCTGGGCAGTCGTTTGACGTTGTGCATGCTTGCTCTTGACCTTCTATGACTTACCTTATACGGCGTACTATTCCGGTTTCATCCATAGCCGACTTGGGTGATTTAGAGTGTTAAACGTCTCACGAATGTCCTGCTTCAAATCACAGATGCACCATTTTCAAATTCCCTTACTAATGTTCAAAGTTTTCTAACCTCAAACCGTCTCTGTGATATGGACATCTATGGATTGACATTCGTTTGGTCAAGTGGCAAAGTTTCCAGCTCTTGAGTGGAAGATTTTGCATACGCGGGAAAACCATTTTGAATTTTAAAGGCTATTTCAGGTCATGCGAAGGCTGTTGCTTTCGATATTATGTTGTTTTATGTTTTTTGTTTCCATTATCTTGATGTGTGGTTGTTATATAGGGTTGTGGTGAGTTGACTTCAGTTACTTCGAGAGGAGGAGATCCATATCTATGATTAACAGCTCCGGAGATTCTTCATGAAAGATCCGGAAGTATTTAATACTGATTACGAGGATGGAGGAGGGGGGGGGGGAACGTATTAAATGGGACTGTGATTTCAGAATATTTGGCCAAACCAGAATGTTGTATCGATTAAGGCTATGAGGTATAAAGGCAACTGGATGTGGAATTAATCTTTTCTGCTCCTTTCTCTTTCATTTTCCCTCCTTCCATGTGACCTTATCTGTCTATATCTTTTAAAATAAGCAATAAAATAGTAATTCTTTTAAAGAGTATTACGCGTAACTAAACCATCGACGGTATTTCCCACTAAACGTTATGGATATTCGGGAAATAAGCAAAACAGACGCCATCACAAGGAATTACCATTTCTTTTGAGGAATTGTATAAAAGGGGTGAGTCATATTTTCTTTATGTTTTTTTTTTGCTATATTGTTTTATCTTTCAATACATCGACTTTTTCATAGTCGGTAAGTCAGTTTTTTGATGAAACTTCTTCAGCAAAAAAGTGACTAATTAAAAATCAATTGCCTGAAAGAACGTGGTTTCGATACTTTGCTGCTTCATATTAACAACTGCAAAATAAGAACCAATGAAATTTGATTCGAATATTCGGCTAAGACTTAGTGTTTTTTATATAATAACAAACTAAAATTGCAGCATTTTCATATTTATTACTGAGATAGAATCAATTTACAAGTGTGGTACATCGATAAGAAGAGGGCGAGGGGAAGGGCAGAATTTATTGAGTATTGAAACCAAATCGATCTACAGACGGGTGAGGAGAATAAGTAAACAGCACAGGTGGGAATTACCCCTGTCATCGTTCACACTGCATTTCCTTTCATGGGTCACTTATATCCTAAGAAACAGGGAAAATCAATCTTCCACCATTTTTCCACATGACAGTGGGCTCATTTTATTTGTTTTACGCTGAGAAAAAACGAAATCCGCATCTGGCTTCCCTCGCCATCCGCTTTCCCCATCCCCGTCCTTCTGGTGGGTAGAGGTCATGTTCGTAAGCAACGAGATGAATAGCGATCAGCGATGGATAGTGGGTGCGAGATGAGAATTCAATGACTGTGTATCGATATCATCTGGAGACAGGTAGTTTCTGGATCTAAAGTGTCTCAGGGAGAGAAAAGAGGGGTTGTGGTGATGTGTACAGTGCTTTATGACTGAAATGAGCGAACGGCTTGAATTAGTTAGTTGATTGCTTTTGTTAGAATTGAAAACGACGCAAGATCGCTACTTCAGTAGAATTTTGTAACTATGAAATAACTTCTCCTCCCACTTCTCTCGTTCCTTCATCTCCCATTCTGTTTTCCAGCCATGCTGATTTGATTTTGGGAACGGCATATGCGGATAGGTTAAAGTGTTCTAGCTTGCCGGCAATTCGATTCGTGGCATTCAAGGTTCTTTAAAAAGTCCATTGTTTTTATTTATTTATTTATTTATTTATTTATTCTTTACCGACATGAACTTTTTATTTGTTTATTTATTTATTCTATCGATTTTTTAAAGAAGCGATTGCACATCTTAAAATTTTTGTGCGGTATTAATGGTCGTATTTTGCAGCGTGAAGGATGGAATAAATACGAATCGAAAATGAGGGAATGGGCTTTGGCACAGTATGAACAGCGAAGAAGAAAACGCCAAGCGGCGAAAGAGGCACAGAAATCACAGAGACATTCAGATGCTGATACTACCGATGCCACTCATTCGATAGGAGAACGAAGCATGTTTCCAACACAAGAGGGCGACCTCTTAAGGTTGTTCTATACGGTTTGGCATATCGGGCAGTTGCATTCACAGACGAAAACTTTTGAACAGGTGAGCTGAAATTCAGTTGAATCCTTTTTTATAGTCGATGCTGTTTCCGATTGCTTTTTATTAGGAACTCAAGGCGTTCGTATATTGTATTTTTCAACTACGGAGTAGAAGTGGAAATTTTAAATCGAAAAGAGATCCATAAGATTTGCAGGAATTTATGCTTAAGAAATTCAATTCCACATTCGACGGGCAATGATCTTGTCAATTACTCATAGCCTATCGATTAATTCAGTCTATTAATAGGAATGAAGAATTACGGCTGAACGTTACAATAGAAATATGAACTTCAGAATTATGAATGAATATTACACTTTATTGAATTATATTAATGTGAACTTAGAAATGAATTTTTTTTTCGGATTCATCTATTATTATCTCTCAAATTTTTCCGATCTTATGAACGCATCATATTTTATATATCTGTCTGCCTGATGCTTTTGCTAAAGTCAGTTCTATCGTTTTTTTTTCTTTTTTTGTTGAAATTTCTTCATTATAAGGATTCGAAGAAAAAGGGCTTTCTGGCGGAGAACAAGGTTTTGTTTCATTTTAAAGTACGGAATTTCAATTCAGATATTATCTTCAAGATCCTTCTCTTAGATAAAATTGTGGTGTATGTTTATCAGGAACTTCTATTTTTATTGATTTTTTTTTGTTTTATTTTTTGTGATATTTTATGTTATCGTAGGAGTAATTTTTATCTCCGGAATATTGTCGTTCTCCTTCCTAAATGTTCTCTTTGCTGCAATTACTCAAATTTTTATTTTTCTCCTCTTCACAATTTTTTCTATCGTGGAAATTTGTGATTGTGCTTTGAATAGGAAGTTGAGAATGTTGGGGAAGTAGTCGTTATACTTGTATATTATTGATTTGTGTCGGTATAATCCTAAGTGAACTATTTTCAGTAGTTATTATCACCAGAAGAAAGTTGTTATTGCGTTGTTGGAAGGCTACTGTTATTCATCTTCTTTCTGTCAAGATGGAAGTTGTTTTCTCTTCCTCCTTGATGGTGCGCATTTGAGACACGCAAGTGTTGACCAGGATGTTTTCTCTGATGCTGACGAGGATGTATTCTATAGGTTCACTTTCTGTGGTGTATCATCTATGTAGTTTAGATGGAGTGCAAAATAAAGTAAACAATGTTGAAGGCTGCAACAGTGATACAAAAGTTATCGAAGTCGTTGAAAGTGGAGAATTTCATTAAAAAGGCGCCGAAGAGTGGCATCAAAGAGGAACCAATATCGAGCAAAGAGGGCCTTTCGTGGAAGACTAAAATAACGCTTACCAGATTGGCACGGTTGCTTCGGGACGACGATGGTATTTTAGATGCGAGCGATACGGAGGACCCAATCGACGTGAGAAATGTTTTCAGACAATTTAAAACTTGAAGTATCCGTTGTCTCCGTTCAGATTGCTTTAGCCATTAAAATTTTCCAATTATTTGTGAGGTAGCGTTTTCCACTGGCAATGTTTTTTGTGAACACAACATCGCTAATTAATTGTGACCGAAATTTTCGCTTCCGGATTACATGAAAAAAGCTGTTGGTCGTTCTGTGCGAGGGATTGATGGGCTGCATACCGTTTAGGGTGACTTTTGAGTATACTGAAGTCGGAAAAAAGTTAGGATATAAATATTTGCCAATCATACTTTATGTGGGGGGGAGTGGGAGGGAGGGGAAAGAAATATAGATTTCATGAGCGAAGTGTGTGCATTATGGCGTGTATGGCTTGATGCATAGAAATTATGGTCTATAGTTTGTTAGTGTCAAAGAAATGCTTGCAAGTCACCGACAAAAGTTTAAATGCGCTGTGCAATTTCGTATTTCTGTTATAATCGATGTTTGCCACTTCGTTGGTTGCGATTACAAACAGATAACAGTAATATCGTGTCCGTATAGTGTAGTGGAGGGTGGTTTAATCACCCCGCTTGGTGTTCCTGGTTCGGTTCTTCTTCAAATATTCGCAATGTAGAGGACGTGTTATGAGAATGGTGATTGCGTTACTATAAAAATTGTTGAGAATACTCATGGCATAATTGTAAACTTAACTTATGATTCTTTTGTATTTTTTAAAAATGATCGAAAAAGAAAACAGACAGAGAATATTCATATTGATTTGAGATTTTTATAGTTTTTTTCTTTTTATCATAATGCAGCATGTGAGCATTCCTCTTAGTCATCCGTTTGATTTGATTGCGAACAGTTGAAGTAATTATCTCAAGATTTTCAGGTATGGAATCAGGCCATCGAAACAATACGCTCGAATTCGCATGCGAACTTCTCGGCAGATGGGGAAGTATCTTCTGATGGAGCATTGGAAAACTGTTCGTCTCCAAAGGTCGTCAAACATAATTCTCCTGAGGTCGCAGCAAAAACATCTCCGAAGGTCATCAAAGGAATGTCACCAAAAGTTCTCGGGGAAGAATCCCCAAAAGCCATAGAAAAAGACCAGACCCCTGGGAATGAAGAGCAGTTATCTCGAAGACTTCGAACGGCCGACAGAGGCAGAACTGTTGAGAGGAGAACTTCAGAAAAAATCCCAGCGCAGAATCCGAAAGTCGCCACCGAAGATAGATCGTCTAGAAGGGAGAGCAAAGAGAATGAGAAGGTGGAGCATTCGCAGGAAGTTGTCGAGGTTAATCATAAAGACAGCATTCAGCACTCTAACGAAGCAGTGCTTCCAGAGGAGGTTATAGTGGATAGACGTCGGCAGTTGGATAGAATCCTTGGCTTAACAAATGGCTTAGAAGTGACACCAGATCGAGGTCACAAAAGGAATCGTTTACAAAGAACATTGCGTTGCAGAAATTTTGCTACAGTTTGCAATGCGAAATCAGCACACGAGATTCTGAAAGATGAAGATGTTGAATTTGGTCAAGGACGCACTCCGCTTCAGAACAACAAAAAATCAAAAATTAACAGCAAAATCGATGGGACCCCATCTGGAAACGTAATGAAACGTCGAAGAAGTAACATCGACGTGAAACCGAGAGTAAGCGATGCGAAGAAAACTCGATTTTCGGATTCTGGAATACTAAGCCGTTTGGAGGAGGCAACAAAACCTGTGCGACACAGTCCACGATTACTTCAGAAGCACTAGGTGACGAACCTTTATTTGTTGGCGTCGACGTTGCTGATTCGTTGATTTGAAGAGGTTTAATGAGTTGAAACTGGGCGATAATATGGAGGGTAGGGGAGGGAAATACTGATTGGTTAAGAATGGGGAGGAGTTGGGAGAATAAGATGTCGGCTGATTATTTAAATCCGTTATAGAGAAGAAAGCTGCCGAAGTGAGTATTGAGTATTTTTTCCACTTTCGTTGAAAATTGTTGTAGATAATGTACTAGAGGTAATGTGGAATTTTTCGTAAAAATGTCGCCGGAAGCGGGGAGCGACGAGAGCAAAAAATGTTTTACCTGTTTGATACGGGTCTTTCATTCCTCTAATATCTCTTCCTCCCGTGCGGAGAACCGTTGAATTATTTGCGTTTGTTGATGGCAAATATCCCTCGTAGCTGCCGTTAATCACAAACTTTTTATCATAGACAAGGAAAAGATGCAACCAGAAAACTATTTCAACAAATTGGATTGGTTGACTTGAGTATTATTAGTCGCATGCGAAGAAACGAATGTTTCTGTAGTTTTTTTTTTTTTAAACGAGGGACGATTGTTGAACTAAATTTTCGTCTAGAAAAAAAAAAAGAACTCATAAACGTAAATTTCTTGTAAGATTGAAGATGCTCATAATAATTTCGGCATCGTTCTTTCCCGGACGCTACTAGTGAATGAAAAATGAAACTTTTCTATGGAAAATGATTGTCATTATTTTTAACGCTTTTTTATATCATATTCACAAATGCCCAATAAGCATTCGTTTAATTTCCTTCATTTTCTAATAATTCGCTGTTTTTTTTAATAGTTCTAATTGTGCATTTTTATTGCAATTATTTGTACTTTAGTGTTGCATGTTTTACAGTTGCTACAAGTTTTTCAATATTATTGTACTACTTTGTTCATGATTTTCTTTATTATACACTGCACGAAGCGTATTCGATAATCAGTCAGAATTGTATATTCGAAAATATATCGTGGTATTTCGAAAGAAGGGAGGAATCCCCGAAGAGGTGATACCATTCAAGGTATCGCTTTCTTTTAGTGACCCATTACTTTTATTAGCGCACTTGCATAGCCCACAATTACACGTTTTTTCTTCATACATCCAAAACTTGTGTCTACGACAATGCAGAGGGCTTGATCAGCCGCAAGAAGATAACCTCTAGGAAGTAGTCCTGGAAGGGAAAGGTGAGGAAAGAGAAGGGAAGTCTTGAGCCCATTCGGTGGGGGACTTCGTCATTCAAAAATTATTTTCTTACTCTTCCTATCTCAGTAATTTAGAAGCTTTTAATTTTCTGTTCTTTTTTTTAAAAAAATGGGGAAAAGCAGTCGAAAAAGGGGGGGGGGGGGGATGAAGTTGCTTTAGCACTCACGGTTTCATGATGTATTACGCGATCACCGTTCATAGGTTTGCAATATCGTTTTCACTCTTTACCGTTATTGAAATGTTGCTGGAGAGGTCCTTTTTATTTCATATAGTGCATCCAAGGTTTACCTTACAGTAATATCATCAAATCTTGCTGCCCTTATCTTAGCATTTAATGCCACGTAAAAATGTGAATATTTTCACTGTTAGCTGTGCAAAAAATTAAAAACATTGAGAAATATGTTTATTTGCCGAAATGTACATATATATGTCTGTGGAGTATGCCATGGAAATTCATTTCTTCCTTCGAGTAGTATTTATTCAAGACTAATCCTTTATTTCAGGTGGGTGGAGGGGAGGGTGGAGAATTGGGGCGAAATTTCCGCAGTTTTAATCAAGAAATCCTTGGTGCCGCTTGCACTTATGCAAAATTTTAGAATATCTACAGTTTATTTCATATTGATGGTACTTGATTTTCTATTAGGTTCACCAATATTGCAATATTATTTTTACATGATAGTTAGTAGATGAATTTGTTTATGTTCATTCCAGAATCATCGTCGTTCATTTTTTTCTTTTCAGTTTTTACGCATATTTTTCGCTATTGTAATTTTCAACTTTCTTGGTTTTACTATATGACTTTTACGCTTATAGTTTAACTTAAAGTTTTTAGAGTAACAGAATTTTGCGAGGTTAATGCCATATTATTATTATTATTGAACTTGTATTTGAGCAAGTTACAAAAGCATTCATTTTTGTATGAATAAATTTTTTGCAATGGAATTTACTCTTGTTGATGGTCGTCTTATTATGCTATGCCGAACTGAAGTATTTTCACATTCATTGCGTTGCCAAATATTCTAACTTAATAAAGAATCATCCTCCTGAAATTCAAATTCTAAAAAATTGCAAAAATTATCGAGGTGACTTCAATAACCTTTAAAACTTCGCAGATCCGGATGAAAGCAATACATAAAGATGTGCATAATTTGGTTGCATTCATCGATTGTAGTTAGAAAGGCTAGAGCTTTAGTCAATGAGAATGTTGCGCATGTTAGCTATAACCAAAGAAAAAACGCAAGTTTAACTGCTGCATTGGAGCACTACATATTTTTAGCCGTATGCAGGTAGTGGCTGCAATGCAGTAACGGTCCAGCCTCGAAGAAAATCAAGAAAATAAGTGATCAGTCAAGTAACTGATCTATCCAATGAGTGATCATCGTCTCGTCATTGGCTTGGTCAATACTTCCTTTCCCATATTTTTCCCGCTGCCACCTACGTTTATCCGCTAGTTATCTATGTTCTGTCGGTTGTGAATATTGATGAAGGGTGCAATTTCTTCTCAACAATTAAAAGGATTGGCTCAGAACAGTAGGGTTGTAGGTGTTCTAATCTAGAGAATCTCTTACCGATTCCTTCGCTTAATCTTGTCTCTTGCTACAAGTGTATGGATGGTAGATATAACAACTATTCAGAAAAGACAATGCAAGAATGCTTAGTAATGCGCTTTTTAAATTCTTCAATCGCCATCCAATAGTTTGTCTTTCCAGTGTTAGCGCGATCGCCCAATAGCAATTTCTATAAAAAGCATATTGAATATATCAATAAATTCAATAAATTTTGTAAGCTCAACTGCTCCCTATGCAATATGTCATTTAGCTCGAATACAATAAAACAGCTCATTTTGATTGCTTCTAGATATTTGGAGAGGATTTAATACACAAAGAAACTGAGCGCAAATGACCGAAGCGCGAGTTATTGGCGCAAATGGACCGAGATAGATGCTACAAATCACCGTCTGAATGAATAAACATATAAATGCAATCATTGGATTGTCTGAATGAAACGGTGTGCATTTATGTGGTATTGATTAGTCGAATGTTTTCATAAATCTAATTCCTTCGAACAAATGGTTCCGTATGTAAACTTGTGGTGTGTTCGTTTTCTAACTTATTGCCATAAATCTTGTAAATCTCAGCATTATTTTTGGTATTAATATTTGAGTTGATCCCTTTAGCTGTAAAAGAGTAATGGGGCATTTAAAATTCGCAAAATTTGGTGGTTGGATATTCATATTATTCCACAACCGGTGAGTCACGTCTTCCACCGGTTAGACTGCAATTTCACTTCCGCTGTAGCGAAAAGAAGAAAACTTTTAAAAACCTGTATATGAGTGGTCAATTGACTTTATTAAGAATATGCAACTGAGCAGGCCTTATTATTTACTGGGAAATATATTAAGTGATTGCTTAGATGAGTCCGATTGCCGCAACGCCAATCATATCAGTTGCACTAGTACCATTCTGCATTTGTTTTAATTTTAGGCCACTGATCTATTTGTTTGCAGAAAACGCTTATATACTTTTATATTCATCGCAGAATATTTCCTCTATTTATGAAATTTTCAAAGCAATTTACTCAAATTTATTTCTCAATCTCATATGCGAGCGAAATGGAATGTAGTATAATTCATTTGTATATATAATACAGCTTTTGGTGAAAAATGTAGCCAGAAGGAGATTGAGCTAATAAATTGGCTTGTCGAATATATTATTATCGCTGTTGATTATTGCTATTTTATTTTCCACTTCCTGGGAAATACATCCCACAAATAGATTTGATACCATTAATCTATAGATAGATGGTTGAGGTACAGATCTTCTTTCCCAGGGATCAATGATCAACAACGAGGGATCAATGAAAGATCGTGATTAGATTAAAATGATATGATATTCGGTGATATCATTCTCACGAACAATGGATGGCTGTTGAAAGCTTGACCAAAGAAAATCTGTCTGTAGTTTTATTTGGCATTTTAGCATTGATGAAGATCGTCTCATGATTCAGAATACCAGAACCTCTTCGTTTTGTTCGATGGTTAGATTGGCGTTTATCGATAAAATTTACAAAATGATTTATTGCTCATATAGGCGCTCTTGAACTCTAATTCAGGCAAATATGATAGTGGTGATCATTATAGCTGTGATGGCAATCAATTCTAGAGACTTGAGTTTGTTTACGAGTATATTAACGCAATCACCAAAAACATTTTCTCTTAGCATTATTTTCTTACTTATGCCATTAATTCGCATGAAAATTATATCTATGCAAAAACTTTCATAATTTCCGGTTCCAAAGATTATGTTGCTTATTTCAGGCATATATTTGATTAAGTTTCTGGTGTCTGTCAACAGGGAAAAGGGAGATTATGCGGGAGTTAAGAAAGTTCAACGTTCCTTCACCTGAATTGCTTTCAAAAAAATATAAACTCTCAACGAGGATTTGTGCTGTAAATTTTCAGAAGTCATTTATTCCTCTCCATAGTCGTAAATTAAAATTCAACCTGCGTGTGATATTCAAATTTTTATTCACCTTTATCCAGTTGGATAGCTCAAAATATTTTGCACTCGTATAATATTTGCAGGCGACCTTTTGAATTCCACATATGACACTCGAAAAATATCGGCCATTTTTTTGACACATAGGTCAGTTAACTTCTGGAATCGTCGCCCAAATAAAATTGTATTATCCTCTTAACGTATTCAACCTTTCCTAGGACAATTCGATGAAATTCGGATATATCCTCTCTTATGCGGCTTCGCCATCTCCTCTTCCCTTCTCCTCCTTCGCACTTTGCCGCATCTATACTTTCATCTTTGCTTTGTTTCTTTAAAATTACATCCACATTTTGTTCGATTTGATTTGTACAGTTCATTAATAGACTTTTCGAATTATCTATTAAAGTGCTATCTTTTTTAGATGAATTTATTTTTTGCACACTGCTATTAGTGTTCTTTTTGAAACCTCCCCAAGTGTATTTTTCCAATTTCCATCGGTAAGCTTTAATTGATGAAAGGAATAAAATAGAATGTGAGGAAAGGGTATAGAAGGATGAAAGAGATGCCTTGTTAATGTTGAACCTCATTTAAACCTCAGAAGATTGGTCGCAATTATGCATCATTACGAGTTGTTTAGAAGCGTTTTCGGTTGCGCTTAAAGTGATTATCGACTTTAATTTTGGCTGCAGCTATTCTGACGCCTCGTCCCTCATAGGATTTTACAGAGTGGGTGAAAAGAGGAAAAAGGCAACGCTGGGAATTCTATAAATGATCGCAGGCAAAAATACGTTAACAAGCCTTTCCTCACTGCAAAGAATGTTCACAGTTCACTCCTCAGATACGTCTCCTCGATTTGGTCCTCATCGGATCCCCGAAACGATCCTTATTATGCGAATCTCATTGAGATTATCCGAAGTGGTTTCATTCTTCGAATAAAATGAAAATGTTTTACAGTCGCCAGGATGCCGTTTAATTCTCAGCCACATGAATAGAATCCGTATTCCATTCTTCTGAAACCTTGAGCAGCTCGTTATCAATATTATTGCATAAACGAATTAACCGCTCGTTTGGGAAATTTTTCTCTATGCCAAGACTATCGGTTGCATCCAATCTCTCGACGACTATAAATTTATTATTAGTGGATGCAGGCTGAAAAAGTTGAAATATTTCTTTTTTAACCAGACTAAGGCAAATATTACATATTTCCACAAATGCGATACTCACTTATCAAATCTTTTATTCTGCAGATTTTACATTTTGTTATGTTGAGTGCAAATATTATTGTTTTTTTTTGTTATATCTGTTATTGAATAATGTTTAAATATAAATATTTGTTTCAAGCTTTTCAAATGCAAATATCACTAATCACTGATAATTTTATGCAAATCGGTCGACTTAAAGCGTTATAAATCTTCAGGCATCATAGTCATCGAGTATATATCAGTAGTAATTCTGTTCGGCAATTATATAAGCCATCTCTCAGAACATCTGTATAAGTCGTTTGCGAACTGTGCTAAGTCACATTTTAATACTTATTTATTCATCCTTTCATTTTTATTAAAATCCTATGGCACCGCTGAATGCTTCTACTTTAGTGAAAATTTTTTGCAGTATAGATCTCATGTAGTATTTCTTAGTTAAAAGGGGAAAATGCCTTTAATATAGTCAGATCTTGTAAGCCAAGCGCAAAAAGAAGAACGATGGTAATTTTATGCAAGTCGATTGCTTTGGACGCACTACAATTTTCTTCAAGTAATACAATCTTCGGGTAGAATAAGGCTTCTTCCCTATGGGTCTTTATTTGGATCATACGGTAGGTTGAGGTATAAACCACCAAAAGGATCGTTTCTGAAAAAGAAAACAACATTGGTTGTTCACGCGAGGATGATCTTAATCGCTAATACTAGATTCTCTTTGTATAAGGAATAATTAGCACAAAACTGGTTGAGTAAACACTCACTCAAAGTTATTGATTTCCTTGTTGTGCACTTTTTCATACTGATCTAAAAATCTTCTATTATTCACTTGTTCTAAAGACCGTTTCAAATAACTTTTTTTCTTTTTTTTGAAATTTCCAAAACCTTCAGTAATATTTACATGCAAATTCTCGTTTATTATTGCCCCACATAGGTTTTGTTACTTTTAAATTGGTAAAAGTGGTCGTTATTCATCATCGTAGCTCATTTTTCTCTCTACTTTATAACACAATAAAGAATATCACATCGTTTAAGAGAAAATTTCTTAAACTCTTTGTACAGCAAAGAGTACCGCTAAGTACATAGGAAAGCGCGCCATTCAAGCTGGCACAACATGTGCTTTCCCATCGCGCTTATTCGATTAGCCGATTTCATAAGCGACCAATGTTAAGAAATATGGCAAATTATGCCCTCGTATTTATATAATCTTCCAAAAAATTCCAGTTTTTTTTCGAACCTAACCGTTGGAAAGTGAAAATTCTTAGATGTAAAATCCTTGCAATTTTTCAGCACCTTTGAATGTCTCTAGCTCTTTCCGATGTTGATTGGCCGACATAAAATATAGATGGCATCATGTTTTTATGATTTAATTACCGATCGAATTTCGTAATTCTATCTTCATTAGCTGCCGAGTCACGATTGCCGAATAGATAGGGCAACAAGCTGAAAGCACACAAATAGTCTTCCCCATAATACATAGAAATTAAAGCATACTTATGAAGTTTGCTTTGATTTCGCATAAAAGTGTAAGTTTTTGCTCGTTTAATTAGGCGTTTAGAGTATCAGAAAATAGGGAAATATCTTTAAATTTCTTTTTTTTTTTGTTAGCACTAAATGCGGGTACCCATTTCTATTGCTCTAAAAGTGTAGCGATTCCTATGTAACTTATGAGTGAGTATCGCTGATACGATCAAATAAACTCAATTTTATGGGAACTATATTTCATATAACATAGGGCTGCCCCTTTCATATCGTCTAATTGATGCGATCATCAACAAAATGATCTTAATAACAAACTGAATTTGATGCGATTATTTAAATTTTATTCCATTATAATTTCATTCTCAATTAGTTCTTGTCGTTTCTAGTGGTAACAGTTCCGTGGAGTTCAAAAACTATTACAATCAAATAAGAAGGATATTTCAGGACATTTGATATGGGAAATTTATGTTGACGTGGTAAATGGATAATGAATTTAATGAAATGGTCACATTGTGATAACGTGTTTATAGAAATAAGCAAGTGGAAATAAACGAATAAGAATATTAAAGCCTGAGAGTAGGTCGTTAGAATGGAGATCATTTGAATCAGAAGGGATTGTCAATGGAATAGTGAGAAATTCGATTTGCTAAGTAGAAATAATAATATCCTAATTCATTAGTTATCATCGTTAAGCTTTTCATAGTCGATTAACAATGAAAGAGGGGATGAATTTTATAAATGATTAAAAAGAGAAAATATTCATTAGAGCACTCTAACGAACTCATTATTTATTGCTAACTTAGACATATTAAGCTGGAAAATAAATAAGGGGAAAATAAATAGAGGATACTTTCTTATTTAAGCGAAAATTAGATATTTCAATTTGTGGCCGATTATTCATCCTATAAATTCTTAGCTGGAAATTTTTGTAATGCGGCGATCGCCTTAGCTAAGAATTTTCAATGTGTGCATTGAATCACCGTCATATGTTATGTATAATATTATATATTATTTATTTATACTTACATTTATGCTCAATTTGTATTTATATTTATATTTATATTTATATTTGTATTCAATTAAATCAAAAGAAAGAATTCTGCAAGAAAAAGAATGAAAAGAGTGTGAAAGATATAGAAGAGTATTTTTAAATAGTGAAAGAAAAGAGCGAATTCAATATGCAATTAAAAACTCAATTTTCAGCGTTATTATAGGAAGCTATGATAAATTAAATTTCCACGCGATTAAACTCTCGGCAATGTACGCTCAATTCCGTTCAATTAAATTCACCTAGCGGAAAGAATAGGGAGAAGAGGACGAATTCGATTATCGAAGAATATTCAGCGAACAATTAAAGTGCAATAGAAGAAAAGATAGATAAACGATCGAATTGACAGAGAATCGAAGAAAATTTCTAATAGAGAAAGTAGTTGTATCGATTTAATGCTTCAAATGTTTCCATTTATTTTCTGCTAATGAATTTTTTTTATGAAATTTCCGGATATTGGATTTTTCCCAAATTTTTTCATTGAGTATTTATCATTTTCTTGGTTTTTTGTTTCTTTTTTAATTTGTAGTGAATTCATATCAGACCACTTTTTGAGTTACATTTCAGGTTTAATTGAAAGCAATCAATAGCAAATCCCAATTCTGGTCTTTCTAAATAGTTCGCTGAGTGTGTTGTTGAGCTACTTGAGGATCTACTGTCAATCAATGGATCGACGGTGCACCTTCAATTAACTAAACATAAAACGTCAATTCTATTACAGTATCGGCGAAAATAATCTATCGCCGAATAAATAAATCATGAATGATGTTTTGAAATGTTTATGGAGCATTCGGGATAGGAGACAACCTCTTCTAACTGTCAACATAGAGTGTCTCGATCAGTAAGATGGCATTTCGATGTTTCTTCTCGGGGTGCCGCCCCCTAATCACGCTTAACGCCCCGCCTCTTTGTCAGTCTCTGGGTCCCGCCTTTCATTTGTGCGAGATTGCAAGCGTGGAATCGATCCCGAGGGCTTTCCCGCGCCATCCCAATCTCTGCCGATCCGCAGATGCGATGTATCTTCGGATAACTCCCTTCTTCTTTCTGTTACTTTTTCAAAATTCCCTTCAAGATTTGCCATCTTCGATTCGAACATTCTCGAAGCATCTACATAATATATTCGAGGAGCAATCGAGAATAGCGCTCGTTCGGGAGGTACCATATTTTCAAGTTTAAAGTTTTTGGAATAATTGGACGGTCTTATTGGTGTGTGACCACTCTGTGCAAGAGGTAACCTTCAACCGCTGAATGTCTGCAGTTATATAGGTATTGGATGATTAAGTGCTTTTGCAATATTTGCTTGTTTTTGCAAACGTTTTACTTGTAAATGGCATGCCCACACACGAGTTTAAAAGTTATGCAAGAAATGGTTATACAGATATGTATGGAACACCTGTAGACCACACCTTTTGAGACAATTATATACCTTTTGTGTAGATCAGTGACATGTAGATCAAACGGATATTCAAGCATAGGTATATGTTCTGTAGTTTCATTTCGAGGACGAGAGAAATCACAACGATGAAATTCGTTGCTGAAATTTGTTGCTGAAATATTTTTAGCTCCAATTTTGACATATAATTCATATCGCTATCAAAACATGCAGCTAAAATTATTTGTGCCAATGGTTGGTGCATTATGCAAAATTGCCAAAAATGCATACTTTTTATCTATTTGCATTATTATTCTGCACTTTTGTAAAGCACTTTTGCTTATGGATGTTTAAGTTTGTACGTCGTCCTTGTTTGTGTCTATCTTCTATATGTCTGGTGGTTTAAGGGTGGAATCAATACGGTCAGAGTTGGGAATTTTAAAGAATATGATCCACAAAATTTCGAGTTAGCTCACCAATTCTGGAAAGAATTAATTCTAGGCAGTTATAATTAGAGGCATCAAATATTTGCAAGCGATTTTGCGATCAGCCAGATTGAATTTTATGGAATCGGGACCGACTCTGACAATTTGTTGCACTAAAGAAATGAATTTGTTTGCGAAAGACGTATGCAAATTAGGTCAGTTGAAAGGTGAATAAATTACTATGTATGTATCAATATCAGTTAATATATTGTTCATATGTTGCTAATACTTGATAGTTCATGCAGCTAGTTGTTCTGAAGAACGAAATGCGGAAGTGCCTACCGTTGCAAGCATTTTGGCGAATCTTTCCACCTCTTATGTTTGGAAATTTTTGAAATTATTTCATGCTATTAATATGAGTGTCATCCCTCTACTTTTATTATTTCTTATTGCCCGTCAAGTTGATCAAACTATTCGATTTTACATTTTTAATGAATAGTTTCAGCAAAACAACCTGAATTTTCCAACTTTCTATAGTCACGGTAAAAAATTTAACGATTGAATTGAAATTTTGTAGGTTACGAAGAAAAATTTTCATAAAAAAGGTCCTCTCATCAAATTTTCGAGATACAGATATTAAAATATTGAGCGTATTTGACCGATTGAATAGCAAGGACTTCCTTATTTCAGAGACGTGCTTTCATCAGAATTCAATTCATAAATTTGAAGATCTGCATCAGAAAATTGCTTCTTAAAAATTTTATTTCGTTTAGAAGAAGTGGAAGAATTTACAAGGGAATCTGGTCGAGTATAGTCAGATGGATATGAAATTGTACGAAACAGTAACAAAATATCTAATGAAATATCTCCCTACGAAACCAACCGGTCCTAAAAATTACGACTAAAAATCGTTGTTACACAGTCAATCACTAGGCAGATAGTAGAACGAATTTAATTTGCAAATTAAATGGCCTATTTCAGTGATAGGAATTCATGCTGAACATAATGAGTCGTAACAACTTTGGAAACAGGTCGTCATCTTATGCTGTAAAAATATATATAAACAATATTGATTTGTCATGCTTTTTGTAGTTTGTGAATAGGCAGAAAAGCAGTCAGCGGGCGAGCAGACAGATGAACAGACCACAAAACTTGCAACTTTTTGTAGGAGCATATAAAAGAGCTTGATTGCTTTGGTCTCATATCCGCTCCGGTTAACATTGGCTTTAAATCCGTTTTAATTCGAATTTTTCTCAATTCTGCATTTGAAATCCCTCTCAAATTTCGCTTCGTTGATCACATTGTTTCATTTTCTAAGTATACAGGAAACCGGGACTTTCTTCTCTTGAGCGCTGAGCCTATACAAATTCACGTACGGAGGTCTAGTTATTGCGGTGGCTGATCTTAAGGTCTTGGTGATTGAAGAGAGTTTCTTTTCTAATGCTCGATGAATCGGCTGGCAATATCCTTTCAATTTTATTTGTCTCTAGTTTCTTCATCGTTTACATCCAGTCAAGATGTCCTCGATGTTTCAATTGAAATATCCTATTACCAGCCTCTTGAAGAAATTTCTGTTCAATGAAACATCAAACAATTCGGCTATTCAAGATTAAGATGGCCGGATCAATCGCGATCGAATATCCAACCTCATCTGATACTAACCAATAAGCTATTGATTGCTGAATGCATGTTTTATTTGATGGTAAAGGAACATAGTGGGGAACATGTTTCGGAATATTGAGTGAAAAGATGTCCCAAAATTTAAATTTCTGCTGCAGTAATAATTTTATTGTGTCTTTCGGTTTGTCTGTCTGTTGTCAGCGTTTAGTTAGTCAAGTTGTTCTTAATTACCTGCTCAAGTAGTTTGGCATATAAATTTATTTCGTTAATCGACGATCATGGAATCTGATCGTCGATTAACGAAATAAATTTTGTGTATTTGATGAAATTCGAACGAAAATACTAAATTTTCGCTTGTTTGCATTTCAGTGATTTTTAGATAAATTCTCATTTCATATTCTCTAGAAAATATATGGCAGTAGTTTTACTTGAAACATTTTAAGTTCAAATAGTTCGTCGTTTATCATAAAGAAAATCTTCTGAGATATAACGCAAATGATGACCAATTTAAACGATTCTTAAAGTTCACCTTTTGAAAAATGCAAAATTTTATATCGATATAATCGTCACAAAATGATCAATGAGTCGATTCACAATGTGTACACGCTTGCATTCAACAATTTTTCCTTTTCAAATTCACCTCATGAATAGAGAAGAAATTCGCTTACACGCATGCTTTTTATTTATAAAATAATACTCTAAAAATTGTGCGATATGCCAATTGTAAGATTATCACCATTTTTAATTGTATATTTTTATGAATATTATTTGAGCGTTTGAAATAGGCCAATCATCGGAATTAAATTTACCTATTAAATTCATCCTCTATTTTCACTACAAAAATAACAGGTAATTTTTACATAAATAATGGAAAAAATCCAACGGGTCGGTGCTTTTCCATCTATTTGCCATCGTTAAGCTCAAATTCCTCTGCAAGATTTGATGCAAATGCTTTTTAATATTGTTTCAATTTAATGATCCAAACGATTTGATAACAAAGACATTTAAGGTTGAAAGAGTTGTTCTCTAACAACGGTGTTTCACTTCGTTAACGCATTATAACATTCCACCATGACAGCATATGCATTTCGAGGGAGGGAAGAGCGATGGGTAGGGGAGTAGTGGGGGGAGGGGGATGATAAAGGAAAGCTGGTTGAGTCTTTGCTGTAATTCAATATTTCATCGTCTTTTGAGTAAATAAAACCAAAAACCTCAGACATCATTCCACCGCTCTTTTCTCGTAGATTCCTTCCTTTATTAGTCCTATTTGCGATGCATCTATGAACATTATCTGTTTATGCACGTAGTGACCACCTAGAAACATCCAACAATACTTATTAGTGGCTTGATGATGAATCTATAATGAATTGAATCGAGTATGAATGCAAATAGCCGATGTTGATTTTCATCAAAAACAATCCCTCTACCATTTCTGTCTATCTTTTCCTCTCTTTAACTCTCTCTTGCATTCTCTTTCTACTTCGCAATAGGTATTTTGTTCGAGAATATATATAAATTTGAATAAATATAAGCAATATGATTAGTGAACATTCAGGTTTATGACAAACTCTTTATTTAGTAGGGACAAATCTGAACATAGAATTAAGAATTTTTTTCTCACTAAGAATTTATGAAAAATACCGGAATTATATAACACTAACTGAGATTATATAACACATTAATTCTTTAATTATTTATTTAACTTAATTCACCAATTTCATATCACCATATATTTCGTATATTTAAAAAATCTTGAAATAATGACACTTATCACCTTATTTCGACTCTATCATATTGCTTGCCTCTAATATTACCAAAACCTCTCCCTATTCTCTTCCTACTTTTGCCTTTCTCAACCACAGATCGTGGAGAAGGTTAATTTGGCTACGTGCTTCGATTTTGCAGGACATCGTCCTTGTACGATCATTAATTCAGTAGAATTTTCATAGCTTAGTGTTGAATTTATTTCATAGCTGTTGACTGCAAAGAATTTTCTTATGAGCTACTAATTGCTAACATAGATGGATGGCTTTATATTCAATAATCTTCCACCTCAATAAATTCTATTATTGTCAAATGGGTTGAAAACAATGTAGATGTGGTTTTAGGGCTTATCCTTTCTGAAAGAATTTCTGCTTAATGGCTGCCTCATTTTATTTGCTGTTTGCAATGGAATTTCTTTGCAATTCGTTCTATATTAGCGATGGAATGTTACAAACAACGTATATCTGGATTTCACTTTTTCTATATACGCTATCAAACGTGTCTTCCGTGAAGTTAGTAGCCCTGTTCATTTGGTCGACAATGGAGAGGGAGGGAAAGACGGGAAGAGAGGAAGAAGGGAAAAAAAGGAAGTAGAGAGGGGAGATAGAGAGAGAAGCAGGGGAGGAAAGAGAGGGACAGGGAGGAAGTGAGGGAAGGGCAGCGATAGAGATGAAGACAAAAATGGAGAAGGAGAGATTGGTGGATGTGTATTTGCGGAAGACAACTTTCAAATTTCAAACAAATTCAACTCCGAGCAGATATAAACGAACACTAAAATTTACTATTCCCAACGGTCCTAAAGTGTTACACTCTTTTTTATTCTCAATTCGTTTCTCTCCGTAATAGCTATTGCAATTAATCGTCAAGTTAAAGCATCTAGTTGCCACAAAAAAAAATCTATTTATTTATTTATTTTTTGTTTATTTATTTACTTATCTATTTACTTATTGAGTAAAACCTCTTTTTGACTATTCCGCGCTTCCCAACTTTGGAAGCTTTATCCCTGCATGGGTTTTATCCAAAGTAATTTGTGCAGTTCACTGAGCTGATGAGCTGAAATGTGTAAACGCTTATCTCCGCAACTTTGCGAGTGCATTTTTTCACTTGATTTTAGCGTTCAATAATAGAAGAATTTAACCGTGGTCTTGAAGGCTGAAAATTGTTGAAAATAAATCCACTTTAATTCCTCGACTTTTTTCAATAGTTTCAATAATTTTTAAAGGTTCCTATATAAAAATTCCAGTCTTTTCAAGTTTATTTTCAGGCAATATCGAAAGAAATTGATGGTAAACTCGAAACAAAATCGATTGCAGTAGCTGAAGAATGTGAACGAGTGCATAAACGTTTCCAGAATTTTGCACAGTCTAGAATTCTCGCTCTTCGGGTAAAATAATTCTATTTTTTTTTAGTAAAATAAAAATTCTTTTTTCAATTCTTTCGATTTCCATTTAAAAAATTCGATTTCAATAAATGAAAGAAATCGTCATAAACAGGAAAATACCATTTGAGAGAGAGACGATTGCTATTATAAAAGAATCAAAATTTAAAATATATTTGAACTGTGTGATATTATATGCAATGTACAATCTGAGCGGAAAAAGTTGATGTCTGGAATTTGACCCCTCCTCTGCGAGAGAGGTATTAGCCGAGTTGATGATTCGATATAAGAATCAGAATTTTTAGAGAATCATATTAAGCGCCTCTGTAAATTTATAATTACAGTACGCGTTATGGCCAAATCATGGTTATACATGTGTATGTGCTCGCGCATGTCTGCCTGTCTGTCTGTATGTCTGTCAGGTAGGTTCTGCAGCCGTTGGGTAGTTCATCTAAAGAACTATCAAGAAATTCAGTAGCCACATTGGAGATTGACCCATTACGGGCACTTTCAACCTGGTGCATCAACATCGTGGAACATTATGGAGCCTGAAAAAAAAAAGGAAAAATTTGCACCCGAAAGATTTTCACGCCTGGTCGGGTAAAAAAAAGGCCAGAAGAACGAATCTTTCATGAAAGATTTGTACCAAAGGACAGTTCAATTAAAACATGGATGCATTACTGTGCATATTTTATTGTTTGTTAGTATATTATGAAAGTGTTTATTTCGACAGTTGAAATTACAAAAAAAACACATCACACGTAATTTCTTCTGCAACAATTTCTTGTTCATCTCGTTGCCGCAGTATATCTTCTCGATAACGAATGAAAGTTACGGCACGACCCTGATATTCGTGCAGAACTGTTGCTCTTGCCTGTTTATTGATACATAGGTATATACCTGTTCTTACTTGTTCTAATTGTTGTTCGTCTATTATTTATTGGTGATTTGTCCAGATAAAACATAGACAATCAATCGTTTAATGAAGATCTATCTATTTATTTGCAAACACCCCTTCTTTGTTGATTTTTTTATTTCCGTATATAGAATATAAAAATAACGATGGAACTATTAGAAAAATTCCTAAGTTAAGTTGTTAAGTTGCTATTCGAAGGCATTAAAACTTGTAAACTTTCATAGTTTATCGACAATTTTCATAGACATATTTTTCGATATTTTAAATGGAAGAAAAATTTCATAACTAATATTATGTGTTCTTTAGCACAATGAAAAATTTTTATTTGGAAAAATTCACATAAGAATATTTTAAATTTCTTAATTCTTAATGGAAAAAGAATTGATTTTTTTTTCAGAATATTGTCGAAAGCGCAGAATTAGCGGCACATTCCTATCGTTACAATTACGATTATGATCAGGTAGGCTTAAGCATATACTATTATTTACTTCTAACAGAGATAAAAATGTTAAAATCTAGATATTGCATCCGATTGTTATATATAACACAGATTCTTGTTAAATATAACACAAAAATAGTAATGTCTTCGCCCTTTGTATATGATGCATTGGGCTTCCCACCTTCCCTCAGCTTCCGACCTGTTATGATCTCAAAAGCTTTGTAACACTACTTTCACAAAAGGAAAATGTGAATAGTTGTTGATTGTGAATATATTGAACTTAAGTTTCAAGGCAGCATACTTGTTGACATTGGACGAATTGTTTAAGGCAAAGATCAAAATGCATTTTAATATAACACCACATAAACATCTTTCATTAACGCAACAATGAAAAATACCAGCAAAGGTATAACTGATGCAAACGATAGCACTCTCCACACTTCAAAAGAAACGCTTTTTGAAGTTGACTTGAAATGATCCCACCTGCTTAATTACACTACGAATATCCGATTCTCTGCGAAACCTACAGTGAAGAGTGGGAAGAAATTGCGAAAAAAAAGAAGAAGGATTACCTAATGAATGTGAGGAAGAAATTTTGATGTTATCATAACATATGAGGGTAATCTCCTCGCGAAGAAAACAAGGGTGGATTTGAATATTTCGGCTTAATACGATTGAGTATTGTCGGATAGTCGATTCCACAGACGATTCCGATGTCGATTAAATTACCACTTTGAAGGGAAGTGAGTTATTGGTTCGGTTATGGCTATTATGGTTATTGGTTAAATTCGTGGTTGAAAATTTAAAAAATGCATTTTACGTTTTATGCGGATCGTACAGGAGCTGAACAGAACACCACTCATTTGCTCTGGAAATAACCGTCATTTTTAAGGAGCTTGGGATAGGGGAATTTTGCCGTTATCGCTTTCCGCCTTACTCTTTGCACATGATCTTCGCTGGGAGGTTTCAGTGAGCTGATAGGAAACGTGTTTCATAGTGAGCGCTAACGCAGAAAAAAGAGAGAGAATGAATTCTTGGATCTTCTCCTTGCCCATCCTCCTCCACCCACTTGCTTACTTCCTCCTCCCATCGTCATCCGTGCCATCCTTAACATAGGTTCTTTAGGCCTTTGTCCAATGATACCTCACAGGTGTTAATTGCCCCTTACCAATCATATGTTCATATAGTACAAATAATCATCGACGATAAATAAATAATGTTGCAGTATTCTTCACTCATGGTCGCAGTGTCCTAAGACCACGGTTATAAAAACCAGTGTTTATTATACACTTCATGCATTTCGCAGATGTTCAGATATATCTACAGAGCAAGTGCCAGCTGCTTATTGAATTTAATATATATTCGCCCATAACGAATGTGGAAGTTAGTGTCCATGTCGATACGTAGTCTGTTTAAGAATGGACTGTCTCCTGAGAGTGCTTGCCAAAATCCTTATAGAGCTGCAAGTTGCGACCTATTGCTACACATCCAGGATTTGCGAGAGTAGGGAAATCGATTAAGTAGCATGCTTTGGATAGTCTCAAATGGCTGTGGGTGGCAACAAGGGAATTAGGTTGGCTGACAGAACTGATTGGTTAAAGCATGACCAGAGTTGCGGAATAAGAGCGTTACTTGAGAACGTTACTTGAAGTATTATCACAGCAACGTCTGATATGTCTTAAGCTCTTATGGTTAGGAGCAGTTCAACAAATGTAATATCCTGAAGTTTCTGGATTGGCAACACAACTATGAAGATGACCATCATCCATGAGAAGGTGCTAGCGAATGAAGCAACTGTGAATCTCCTGGCCAATAGAATATTGTATTCAGATATTTATTCAAATGGTAGGATACATCCGAAGAGACAGTTGCTTTCTTTAAATAAAGGTAGACACAGCCTCAGAACACGAAGATTCATATCAAAACCTGCCAGAAAGAGTTCCTGGTATTGTTCTACTCTGAGCTTCAATCCTACTGAGCTTCGGTAGAGCTCATCGTTGAAGTGGCAGGTGATCAGAGCGTAGAGCGAAAGAAAGTTGCTTGCTGACCACACTTTGACTGGATCCAAGTATGCAGCGTTGAGCTATCCATTTATCAAATCTAAACCTCAGCATTACTTCAATTTCATATCCTAGAACAGTTCGCCCTTCCAAATGTGTGAGGAATTCCACCTAAATTCCTGAATTTCAAGAACAATGTGCTTTTATTTTGTAAAATTGAAGCCCATGATCGCCTGAAAGGAGACTACATGAGTTTCAGGCTATGAGAAGGAGATTTTCACAATCCATTTTCACAATAATTGACTCTAATATTTTCAATCGCGCCCACTTACATGACAAAATTTATTTATTGCAGAAATTTTGGGCTATTCTATTGAGCCTTCGATTGCGTGAAATCTTCACGTATTGAAATACACGTAAATCAAACGAATATTCTCAACATTTATTGAGTCGTCTCAACATGCATAACTAACATCTATGTCTATTCTTGTCTAGTAGGGAACTCATCACCTCTCGATGAAATAAAACGGTAGTTTCTGCCACGTATAGCATTTGAAAGATCGTTAAGTAGTTATAGGCTGTTTTAGTAACCTATACTGTAATAATGGCAATTTTATGTTTTGTATTTCCTAAAACGGTTACCTGCAAAAAATTCTGCATCCGTTACTTCAATAACTCTTCGGAAAGACATTACTCGTCAATGCAAATGCTCCCATAGTTGAAGAATTAGACACTTTTACAAGCTACCTATTTTTGAGTCGGTCCCGCTGCTTAATTGCTGGATAACTCAAATAGAAGACGGCTATTCGTGACAAAATTGGGGATGTTAGCGTTTGCCATGTGACAAAGATTGCATTCATTAACAGTTATTACCGTAATACAATTGGACACCGTAGTTTTTATGGTCAGCTAGCTGAAGGACATCGTACCGATCAATAAATGCCTACATATACACACATATACGCCAATTGTGCATTGAACAAAAGCTTGCAAAGAAAGATGCGTCGAAAATTAGTGAGATTTAATGCTACACGCAAAAATGTGCTAGAAGTAGAAGTGACGGCATGAACATCCTAATGATTGGTATGGGAAATTTGTACTTTAAATTGCGGGAGTGAAATTCTGATGGGAATTGCACTCCATTCTGGTATTAGAAAAATAAATCAATAGAAAATCGGAAGTTGTAATAGCTATACAATGTAAATAAAAGATCTTACATCAATCGCTGCGTTTGAGGGTTCCATCGATATGCCGATGAAAGTCATAATGGAAAGTCATATTTCTGATTTTTAAGTAAGCGTTCCTTCAATACGGGCCTGTAATTTCGCCTTTTAAATTCTTTTTCCCCTTGTATGAATAATCTGAATATATAATGCCTTTTTTGGAAGTTTTATAGGCCATTTTAATTCCCATCTATTATAAGCGTCAAAATTATGAATATAACGCTCAACTGTCGAAATACCGATTTTTTTTTAAAGCGTAGAAGCTAATTTAAGAGCTAATGTGGAGCTGTGATACTTTAAGTGTTGCCTGTGAAGAGCTAATGGAGCTAATGTAGGAGCTAATATGATAATGCAGGATTGAGGGACGTATGATACTTTAACATTTCGGCGCAATACCAATTATTTGCCTTTGAAGTTTAAAATTCACAAATTACTTACAAGGAAGATACTTTCATCCATTTATCGATGACGTCACTTTGTGGTATACTTTACAAAGGCTGCTATTGTTATATGTTGCATATGACGTCGAACAACTCTTGCTGGTCAGTATTTGAGTGAGTAATTTTGAACCGCTTTTAATGAAACGTTTTCAAGAACATAAAATTTTCATCAATTCTCATCCGAGGACTTCGATTTAAGAGTGAAGAATCGTGTCAAGCAGTCATCGAACAAATGAACGAAGTGGACGCGAAACTTTTCAATGCGACAGCAGATGTCGATCTAAGGCATTCTGAATCGCTCAAATCGGGGATTCATGTGACCGTCGAAGCCTATCGTTGCGGTATGAATAGAGTATGTTGATTACAGTATGTTCACAACTTAACGATGTGCATTCCATCTAGATGCCCGTGACTTTAGGCAAGATGAGTATGAGAGAAACCAGTTGACAAGCAAAAATGTCAACATGTTCACATGATAGGAATTAATACTTCATATTCTTCGCTACAGAAGCACTGCTAGGCTTAGTGGCTCCGACTCCGTTTGGAGTAAAGACGGTAGAGTGCCATGAAAGACAATTCCTGATAGGTGGCATTGGAGTTAAAATTGCTACGTAATCGAGTGACCGTTTGCATGCATTCATCATTTCATCATATACTTTTATAGCTACGGTAAGTTTTTACTACTTGGAAGATAACTATGCACTAAAATTTAGATAGTACTAAGAGTATATTCACAGTGGTCATCAACATCGGAGAAAAAAGTGCCCAAGGGTGGTAAATACAAATTGGTCGACAGGGCAGCCGATGGACGCATCAGTTAGCGCTGGGAAGGTTCACAGGGGATAAAATTTCAGTGTGCAACGTAATATAGGAGAAAGTAAACTTCAGCCATGCGAATAAGATGTAATATTTGATTGCAATATGTGTTCATCTCATTGGGCGAATTCTAACATGAACTGCTTATATGATTCTTTTAACATCGAAATAACGCAAAAGAATATTTTTGCAACAGTGCGTTAAACCTATCAAATAACAGAGATTGTTTTGATGCTAGGTTGGTGCTGTATGTATTCTGCGGCTGAAGTTTAAAAATATAGGTGGGGAGGGGGGGGAGGAGAGGGGGAGGGAAGGAGAGGGGAAGCAATCTGAAACGGTAGTTGAAAATGTCTTTGTGGAAGTTCTGGTACTGTGATGACCTAAACTATCTTCTTTTCCTCGTCTGCTTACTGTGGCCCTTTAAAATACATTAGCACTGTTTTGTACGTCATTTCGTTTGTCCTATTATATATGCAGGTTTTCTAGCTCATGCAATTAGTTTTACGTCCTCTAATTTTAGAAAGTGCCGACGTCACGATTTATCCATGCCACCTCTCTCCACCATACATTCGTTTCGAACACACTTAGCTACTGAAGATAAAGCGATCTACTGTATAGAGCACACTGACACAAAAAAGATGCAGCGTTAAGCCAGGCCTGCCTAGTGGTTGCTATGTTGAAGCGCCTTTGCATAGGACGTCTTTTGTTGGCCAACCGTTTTTTCACTGTTTTGAATACCAGTTATTTGTAAGTTATATTTCACTTTCCTAAATGAATTTGGTACCTAAAAATAGCGGTGAGGCTTTCATATGGAAGCATCTCTTCATCGTAAGAGATTGTACAACATCTAAAATCTTCAAATTGGGAAAGGAAAAGTAACGATTCGCATTCGGAGGGGCTGGAAGGGGCGGAGGGGGGGGGGGATGGAGAAATTCTTCGCTGGAAGAGGGTGACGTCTTTTGACCAAAAAGGTTGTAAATTTGGTCATCCGCTAATGTTTATAGAGATAACTAAAATGTACCTCAAAAGAAACTTCTCCAATATAACTCCACATCAACGAAGCATTCAAAGTATCGATTAAATTAGCAGACGAATAAATGGTACATCAGAAGAGGTAAGCCTCACCTCTTTCCCTGCCAACCCATTTCACCATATTCTCCGAACCGGTCGGTTTAGTGCAAGAAGAATCGATGCTTTTTGTTCCTTTTACTTTCTCCTTTCATAAAATGTGGCTTCCTGCTTTAGCCGGTTACTCTTATAGAGTTTACTGGAATTCATGATTTTTCGAACAACCGTTGTATTGTTGACCTGTGTCGCTCACTATAGCGATGAGACTTGAAATCCTCCAAAAAAGCACCCGTGAATAAAGAGTTCAGTAGCATAACCGCTCGGCTAAATGACCTCTTCGAGTCATTCCATGTCTTTTGCTTAAAGAGGCTTACATTTACAAATAGTAATTGATTACAATATCGAGCAACGAACAACAAAACCGTTTACGATTGCAATCACAGTTGAAATCACGTGATGATTGGCCAAATGGATCAACCACATTTATTTACTGCACACGTTAACAGTGCTTTGTTCCTCGGAAAAGTGCAATCGCTTTCAATGTTATTGACAAAATTCTAGATACAGTCCTCAGCTCACCGAAAAAATCTGAAATATAACCACATCGGAAGGGCTAGTCGGTCACCGGACGGCGCCATGATTATACTGCATACAAGCAGTTGAAAACAAGAGGGCTGCATTCTTAACTGAAATATGCCTTAGTATCATCCCTTCAGTTTATATGGATCGGCAGTTATATTATAAAATGAGAAAGAACTTTAACCAGAAAGAGCAGAAGCTTCTTTCTGTCATCAAGATGAGATTCGATCTCACGTGGGGAAACGGGTTAGCAGCACAGCATCGCGATCACTCGGCCACTTGAACCGGCGTTTCGGATTACTGTATCCACGACTTTCAAGGAAAGGATACTTTTTTTCACAAATAAGTCTGCTTCTCGTGCTGTTTTTTCTTGGCGGACGTGCTCTCAACTGAGGAATGCTATTGACTTGTTGGAGCCAAAAGTCCTTGAAATCAGGATGAGATTCGAACCCACGCAGGGAAAGATCAGTGTTTCAGGGTCCAGCGCTTAAGTCATTGGGCCGCGTGCCATCTCATGCATGATTACCATATGCATAAATTTCAAAAAGTGTGAGCTATCTTCTTCAGCAAAGTACAACTGCTTTCAAAAATATCCATAACGCCGATATCTTTTTTTCATCAATTGCGTCGTTTCATTACCAAATGGCATATCGTTGCGAATAATTAGGGCGGTCCATCAGGATGAGATTCAGAATGATGCCGAGGATATGGTGAATTATTAGTCCACTCAATCAATTATCGCTTTAACATTTGGTCGTATGTGCGGTTCAAAAAATAAACCTTCGTTGGCAAGTGTAGTACCTATTTCTTGTGCCGATCCAGTTATCATTGGACAAACGGCATCGAGCAGCGAAAAATAAAGTACTGGTGGATAAGGAGTGGGTTGTAACGGTGAGACGGAAGTAGTGGTCTATCACGTTAACTTGTCAATGATCATGCTTGAATAGACATCCGATTTGATAGGCGACATTAAGCAGTGCGAATCAAATCCTTTTGTGACCAGATTGAAAATCGACCCCACTCTAATGGTTAGCGATCCATCAACTTCAGCATGAATGATAATGCTTTTATTACCCTATATACATGCTTTGAATATAAAAGAAGCATGCTCAGAAAGCTGTTAGGCTTTGTTTTCAACCCTCTTCAACCAATTAGACAATTCTCTAAGTTTCCCATAACTAATTAAATGCGTGAAGCGGTTGCTTCTTTTTTAGTAGGAACAATCCGCTCGTACAAATTTCTCAAAAATGATGCATTCATATTGATTAACATCGACGAGCTTACGCAAGCCCTTGCATCAGTGTAAAGAAATCTCAATACCTTGTTTCCGTATAACCGACGACCCGCATTTGTGCCTTTATACTAAATCAATTCCAGTCCAGAAGTGTTCTGAGTTTCATCGTGTATCGTAACTTTCCTTTCGGAACTTCCTTGAATGTCGAATGAGGCGGGAAAGCAAACCTTAATGGTAGACCACATTTACCACCTCTATTAACCGCTCTTTCAGCACCACGGCGTTCGCAAACTCGAATGTATCATGGGTTTTGACTTGCGAACTGTTTACCGAATGTTGACCATCGCTTCATAATGTGATAATGTGTTAGCGATTGTACGTGCAGTGACTGATGGCTTGCGGTAATTTTACCCTTTTCTATGGTGGGAACCTTTCGGTTTGGTGGTTGCTCAATTCGTGATAAAACGTAACGGCGGTATAAATGAGCAAACAAGGTAATCATCTGCAATCACTAATTCCCACCCAGCCGCGGGAAATGTTTTACCTCTCTCTATGACTCAGGCAGCTAGGCGGTAGGCTGCATTCTTAACTGAAATATGCCTTAGTATCATCCCTTCAGTTTATATGGATCGGCAGTTATATTATAAAATGAGAAAGAACTTTAACCAGAAAGAGCAGAAGCTTCTTTCTGTCATCAAGATGAGATTCGATCTCACGTGGGGAAACGGGTTAGCAGCACAGCATCGCGATCACTCGGCCACTTGAACCGGCGTTTCGGATTACTGTATCCACGACTTTCAAGGAAAGGATACTTTTTTTCACAAATAAGTCTGCTTCTCGTGCTGTTTTTTCTTGGCGGACGTGCTCTCAAATGAGAAAGGCTATTGACTTGTTGGAGCTAAAAGTCCTTGCGATCAGGATGAGATTCGAACTCACGCGGGGAATCCCCAATGGATTAGCAGTCCATCGCCTTAACCACTCGGCCACCTGATCCTGTGTCTGGAATACTGTATCCACGACTTTCAAGGAAAGGATACTTTCTTTTGTCGCAAATAAGTCTGCTTCTCGTGCTGTTTTTTCTTGGCGGACCTGCTCTCAAATGAGAAAGGCTATTGACTTGTTGGAGCTAAAAGTCCTTGCGATCAGGATGAGATTCGAACTCACGCGGGGAATCCCCAATGGATTAGCAGTCCATCGCCTTAACCACTCGGCCACCTGATCCTGTGTCTGGAATACTGTATCCACGACTTTCAAGGAAAGGATACTTTCTTTTGTCGCAAATAAGTCTGCTTCTCGTGCTGTTTTTTCTTGGCGGACCTGCTCTCAAATGAGAAAGGCTATTGACTTGTTGGAGCTAAAAGTCCTTGCGATCAGGATGAGATTCGGAATGATGCCGAGGATATGGTGAATGATTAGTCCACTCAATCAATTATCGCTTAAACATGTGGTCGTATGTACGGTTCAAAAAATAAACCTTCATTGGCAAGTGTAGTACCTATTTCTTGTGCCGATCCAGTTATCATTGGACAAACGGCATCGAGCAGCGAGAAATAAAGTACTGCTCGATAAGGTGTTCTGAGTTTCATCGTGTATCGTAACTTTCCTTTCGGAACTTCCTTGAATGTCGAATGAGGCGGGAAAGCAAACCTTAATGGTAGACCACATTTACCACCTCTATTAACCGCTCTTTCAGCACCACGGCGTTCGCAAACTCGAATGTATCATGGGTTTTGACTTGCGAACTGTTTACCGAATGTTGACCATCGCTTCATAATGTGATAATGTGTTAGCGATTGTACGTGCAGTGACTGATGGCTTGCGGTAATTTTACCCTTTTCTATGGTGGGAACCTTTCGGTTTGGTGGTTGCTCAATTCGTGGTAAAACGTAACGGTGGTATAAATGAGCAGACAAGGTAATCATCTGCAATCACTAATTCCCATCCGGCTGCCTAGTAATTATCAGCCGCAGGAAATTTTTTACCTCTCTCTATAACTCAGGCAGCTAGGCGGTAGACATGTCGAAATAAAATTGCCACCACGTTTTGGATGACCACATTTCATCGGAAAAGTTGAAAGCTAACGGTGGGAAGTAAGTGATGCAAACCTACACATTCATAAAGCGCTTACATAGAAGACAGTTTAAAAGCTCATAATTTCGATATTGCAACTTTTTATAGCATTCACTATTTTATTACTTTTCCCCGTCTGCTGTCTTATAGTTTTTTCGTACTTTAGAATATTCAGAGAAAGTACGTTCCTACTAGGATAGCTTCGATTCGATCAACGAAACATAACGCTAGCACGAACAACTACTACACGGTCGTTGGTGCAATGATATTATAGATAACTCGGTGCGTCGTGATTTTGATTGGACCGGTTCACCGGAAATCGAAAGGACCTTTCGTGAGAATCTCAAACGAGATAGCTCTATCCGATTACAATTCATTGGTACCAATAGTGGACTTACGCGCATCTTTCCCAGTAAGTATTTACCAATGACGTGATTACTGAATTTGAATAGAGAATTGTTTTAGAACAACTACTACACGGTCGTTGGTGCAATGATATTATAGATAACTCGGTGCGTCGTGATTTTGATTGGACCGGTTCACCGGAAATCGAAAGGACCTTTCGTGAGAATCTCAAACGAGATAGCTCTATCCGATTACAATTCATTGGTACCAATAGTGGACTTACGCGCATCTTTCCCAGTAAGTATTTACCAATGACGTGATTACTGAATTTGAATAGAGAATTGTTTTGTGCGTCCATGCCTATATGCATGTATTTATGTTCGTATGCTCGTATATACGCGCATGGATGAATGCATATGTACATGTTCTCATGCATATTTGCCATATATGTGGATGCGTCAGTATCTGCATTTGTATGCGTGCCTGTTAGATTTTTTGTTATTTGAACTAGTGAAGTTAGGTTTTTGTTATTAGTGGATATAATTTGCACCATGATCACTTCTTTCACCTTGCATGTCGATCAGTTAATTCGAAAAAAGTTCTTAGCACTTTGGAATGCCGAATGCTTTATATGCATTTTCGATACGATTGATCGAATCTTCATTTGATAGCCAATGGTCATTTCCTAGAAAGACAAAACATTTGTAACGTTTTTATATGCTGGACAATAAAGCTATTTGAAACATCGAAATATTATTCTCTATATCTTTTTATTTGTTGATAAAAGGATAATGAGTTGATAAAAGGAAAAGCGAAATATAAAAGAGTATTTCAGATGTATTCTTTTTTTATATTTTCCCAGTCATATTTTTTTTCTCACAATTTGTACCCATTATTCCATATTGATCATCTTTTAGGCAAATTTTAGTGAAATCAGTTAAGTAGTTTGGAAGATTTTTTTCAACGAATATTTCAACTTACCTTTAAACTCAATAGTTAGTCATATTTTTTATTTTCAAATCAAATTTATGACATTTTAATTCTGTTTGTTTTTTTTATATTTTTTATAGTAATGTATGGAAGTTTCATATTCACTTTCCTAAAGCTCGTTAAGAAAGTGATCAATTGAAGCGAAATTCGAAAATTAACCTCAAAATGAAGCGTTATATCAGCTTAATTTTGACCCTTAGCTTTTCTGGTACAGCGTTCCCTTTGATGTGTTGTTTTAAAATTATTCAAAAAAAGAATGCTCAAGAACTCGCTTCATTTCTTTCATTTTACACTATTGTAAATAATGGAAAATTGAATTGATTTAGTAAGGAAATGGACAATCGAACCGGAACCGATAACGATCGATTTATTCGATCCTCGCTTCAGGCCATGGTTTATTAGCGCTCAATCGGCGCCGAAAGATGTTCTCTTCCTCATCGATATGTACATTTTTCGTTTTCTTTAATTGTTAAGTAACATTCATTCGAAGGTAGTTAGGTAATCCTTAATATCCAAAATACTCTGCCATTGAGGAATTCAACCTTCAATGTACTCCTGGGTTAGTAGTTGACTTGGAAATTGTGATCTTTGGTTTTTACATCATGTAAGTGATGTACAGTATAACAGAAGGCAAGTAGAAATTTTATACATTAGAGTAGCAATAATGTGTAGATCGAAACAACTCAGCCGCACCTTACAAGCTAAATGACTGGGTGCATAAACGATATCGGTGGGAAGCAGATTCCAGGCTATTACAACGCGAGACTGGGAACTGTACAAAAAATTGTTTGTACTGTAGCATCATTTGGCGACCTTAAACTGATGCACATGTCGACTACAGGGGGAGGGGGGGGGGATTGAAATATTTCTGACAGCCGAATGTCGGCAAAGCCGGATAAGGTTTTATAATAAGAAATTAGATAACAGACAAAAGATTTTTAGCCTGGTAATATAATCAACCCGACGTGGATCACTATAAATTTTGCGAAGTGCAATGCGCATGAAATGTTTTTGGAGATTCTTTAGCAATCTGATATCGGAAAACAAATAAGGAGATCATACAGGAGAGCAGTATTATAAAATAGTTCGCAATGTGCGATGAAGACATTCCGGTAATGTTCAATACATCTATGCTATAAAGAGCAGGGAATAACGTTTGCAATTTCCAACGAATTTTCATCGACAATGAAACGTTGCAAACTCCAGAGAAATTAAGAGCCGATTATAAGTTTAAGATCATGAACACCATCTGTAGTAGAAATCATTTGACGAATGCATCAGAGACCTTTTGCAAAATATGGAAGTAATAGACAAGACTTTGTAATGAACAATGAATTTTGTGATCATCAGCAAAAAGCTTAGTGCTTCTTAGAATGTTATCGCAAACAACATCAATAAGGAACAAAATAGGGTCCTAAACATTTCCTTGTGACGCACCATTATGAACTGAGTATGGAGCGAAGTACCATCTTCAATTCTTAATTGAAAACTTCATCCACATAAGAGTGCTTCGATGCACTTTAGAAAGGAGCTGACTGCGCTAAATGATAGGCCACATCAAAAGCTTTAGCATAATCGATGCAAGTTTTTCGCAACGAATTCGTTAGCGCTTTGAATATTGATGAAAAGTATTTAATCCATTTGGTTTATGGCGATCCAACCATTAAAAAATTGTGTCCTTGCCGCTAAGCGCTAGAGCTATGATAATAGTTGCGTAGACTGAATGGTTTTTCCTTCGGTGCATAAACCTTAATGATATTATGCAGAAAACTTGAAAAGCGACAAAACATTTCTTCGATCTCAGGCGATTCATAATATTCACTCCAATTATGCCGATTCAGTATAGCATTAGCCTTTTCCTAGTAAGATCCCTTCCGCAACTCTCATATAGGCTTTACAGTATAAGTTTCAATTTCAAAGTGGATGATCCTGTGCTCATTAGTCCAAAAGTTGTCTGGTATGGAAATACGAACGAAGAAACTGTCATTCATGAAAACCAGATTAAAAGTTTTATCCCCACGACAACGGATATTGAACAGATTAACAAGGCTGGCGCTTGGAGAAAATTTTCCGACAAAGCGATTGATGACACAAAACTCTTTACAACCGAAAAATCAAAAATTCAACTCGCCGACTATCAGCTGCATGATCTACTATACACAACTTAAAAATCGACTAAACGAATAGTTCGTAATTAGATATGCAACTATCAGATGCTTAATAGATAGAGATTAGATGAAAAGTTTCATAGGCAATTATATCAGGACATAGCAATTCGCAACCGTAGCAGCATCTGGGTATGACAGCAATTTCAATAATGTTTATGTAGCTGTTTACTGGGACGACTACCCCGCCTCCTCTATCCTTCATGTTGGCATCATGGCTACAACGCTCAGGATGAATGAATCAGGTGTTGAAGGGGACAACCATGTTTCCAAAATAATAATTATATTCGGCTTTGTTTCGGATAGCAAAATCTCCTATTTCGGAAATTTACTGACTATACTACATACATTGAAGTAAATGGAGGTAATTGTAACGGCTAAGTGAAGGTAACTGGTCAAGGAAAAAGTGAATTGAAATAACTATATATGGATGACACCGTGTCAACGACCTATATAATGTGATTTCCTGCTATTTCCGAATTGAAAACCATCTCTTTGCAATAAGTCCTCGGATGTCTATGAGTTCTTCGACACATTGAAAGAGCGGAAATGTCTATGAGTTCTTCGACACATTGAAAGAGCGGATTTCTGAGGATCAGAATTCCTTCACATGTTTTTGTTTTCCTTGTGATCTGACATTTCTTCTCGCATCCCTCATCCTTATCTACTAGATTTCTGACGCTATACAAAAGGTATATTAAGGAAATAATCTAAATGATATTCAAAGAAAGGTTGGGTGCCCAAAATAGGGCCAAATATTGGCAACAAGAAAGGTATGAAGGGAACTAGATATGCATAAAAAGAACTAGAATAAAGAATTAACTATGAGAAAAAGTCCCAGAAATTTCAAGCACTAGTTAATTGGCATTCGATATTCAGGAGTGGCAGTGTGAAAGGTCAAACTGTACATTTGATCCGTATGACAGTGCTGCACATCTTGGCCACTCTTGGTCCTAACGACTATATAAACGCTATTTGGTTCAACAGCCGACGCGAGTCATTACTTCGTGGTTGCGCTGAAGGCTTCATTCCAGCAACGACACGCAATAAAAAGGTTAAAATTTATTCCCTTTATGTAAATACTCTTTAATTTTATACTTTGGATATGGACTTATATTTTTGTTCGTAATTTTCTCATTTCTTCTATTTCTTTCCCAAATGGACTAATTTTTTTTCTCTTTTTTATTTTATTTTCTTCTCAACTGAAATAATTCTCATTTTTCGGTTTATTCTCTCCTCACCTGAAGTAAATTTTGCTCACTTGTTTGCGGATTTTTTCTACGGAAAATTTGAGCTCTTATTTTGTTGAATTGTTTCTCTTTAACATATGGTTTATTCTGCTATTTTTTTTCCTGAAAATTTTATCTCTGACATATATATTTCTTCTGCTACTTACGGAAAATAAAAAATTTTTATTGTATTTTTCTTTTTATTTCGGCGAAAAAAATTTCCACATATCTCACTTGTTATTTTTTCTTCTATTAGATATGATTCGATGCGTTTTCTATTGGTTGAATCTATGTTGATGTTCTTTTTCGCCGTGAAGCTGTGCTGATGAAATTTCCGTTGTGCGAGAACAAATTTGCCTCAACAAATCTAGTTAAACGAAAAGCGAAGACGCTAGCGATTATCATAGACTGCAATGCGTTTCACTCAAGCGAAGAAAATCACTTTTGAGGGATTGGCCAAATAAATTTCCGAAATTTTTGGATTTTTAAATTTAATTTAAATCCTCTAAGATGAATATCTTTTAAATGCTAATAAAACTTCATTATCATATAATCACTTGCTATTGCTAAATTATGAAAATATTGTTCGTTTTTTCCGCAAGAATTCAATCATTGACAGTGGTGATAAGGATCTAAATCTTATCGATATATGGAAATTACATAAAATGTCACTTGTGATAAGCTGTTAAAATTATCCATAAATAATTATATATATTTTTTAATTCCATCTAGTAGTTTTTAATTTGCATAATGATTTAATATTTGAGTGATCATCTCAGTAATCACTTCAATTCTATCGCCATCGAATTTATGATGACTGTTAACGTTTTTTTCTAGTCTTATTTGCATATTTCATTTGAAATACGCACTATTGATCGTCTATTTTAAACGGTCATTTAAACAAATCTATTTAAGCATTAAATTCAAACTTTTCTCAGCTATCATTATTTCTTATGGCTTTCTACCGATTATCAAGGAATTCCGGTCCGTATGAACCATTTCGAAACTGTATTATCTGTGAGTATGTCTGTGTCTGTGTGTCTGTGTGTCTGTCGCTATGAAGATTTGATCTGTGAAAGAACTAAAGCAAGAACGGCTAAAATGTACACCATTTTTATTGCTGATGTTGATCAACCTTGAAAGGAAACTGCTATTCAGCTCATTAAATTCCGACAAATGTGTTTATTTTATGCGAGTCCAATCGCAAAAAAAAAAACAATGTTTTAGAAGATTTATCCCGGTGATTGGATCATATAAGAAAATGGATATATCATTCCAGATATAATTTTTTCGTTCTTAATTTATGAAACCGGTTGGTCAGTTGGGGTGAAATACGAAAAGTGCATAGCATATCACCTGTTTTAGACATTAATAGCCGTTTAATCTTTCATTCGTTTTTCTAAACATTATCATATTTTATGCATTTTGGTATATTCTTGCACATTATTTGTGTTAAAATAGTTTCTTTTCTTACAGCAAAATGAACCGATCGAAAACAGCGAAAATCATACCCGTAAGCTATGAGCATATCCCAAAGCTCTAAAGCTTATAGGTATGAATTTCAGTAAGTAAAATCTGCACCATAAGATAACCCACTGCCTTAATTTCATTCCGATTGGTGGTCGCTTTTATGAGTGTCGCCGTGCCTAATGTATTGTTAACGTGTTGTCAGTTTTTTGCATGCATACGTGACAGCCGGTTGGCCGGATGGGTCAACTTATGAAGTTTTATATCATGGCAGCTTCCTAGCTTCCCTATCAGTCTCATTATTTGTAACATACCGTATCAATGTTTTCTCTCGTCCAGTACATGAAAGAGTTGCATCTGTCGAATTATCCAGCATTCTGGAGAATATAGAGCGGCTTTTATGGTTTGTTGTTTGCTCCTGTCATATGATATTATCTCGAGTGCGCAAAATTTGGAATAGATGAGTAAATCCAACCCCAACGCAAATTCTTTTTCCTTCTTTCGTTTTTATGCTTCGCAGGTTTTGCAAAGAGGGTCATCTGCAGGGTATGTGGAGGGGAGGTGAATAAGACAAGGCATCGAAATTAATTGTATTTAGATAATATTCACCGATTTTCCAGATTTTACGTTCCCTTTCCACCAAAATGACGAGTAGAGAATCGTGAGAGCGTTAAGTTTAATAAAGACTTAACAGATGCGCTATTATTGGCATGAATGGTGATTATGGCTATTTGAGAGGATCTTTCCGCTTCTCTTGTAGAACCCCTTTATCTGCCTTTCCCCTAGCAATTAGCCTTTTATTGGTGTCACCCTTGGGAAATATGATGTGTATTTCACTCACTTATGTGTCGATTCCGCTGATGCATTCGTTGCCTAATTGCGCACGACGGCTATTTGTCACATGCGATCAGCAGTTTCAACTGATCTTACGAGCCTTCCACTTCCTAATAACGGAAGGGGGATCTGATAACTCATATTCCTTAATTTTTTGCTGTTTTCAGCTCTTACGTTCAATAAACTAATTCTATATATATATATATATATATGAGATGGACGATGAATAAAAATATTTGTTGTTTCTAAGAGTTATTGGTGGGGTAAAATCCACACTGAATGTTGTTTTATGTCCATAAATCTAAAATCAACATTCTAATATTCCTGTTTTCTTACACCTTTGCGTCTCAAATTCACATAGTTTCATTATTATATTTTATTTATTTATTCATTTATTTATTTATTTATTTATTCAGTATGGTTAATCGTTCTGATTACTAAAGCAAGACTATCAATATGAACTAAGGAATATTGCATTTAATTTTTACGTGACCATATTAGTATGAATGATTTTCGTCGAAATGTTTAATATCATAAAATATTCCCTAATTCCTATTCATTTCTATCTCGAGGTTCTCTCAAACTTGCCTAATTTCTCACTCTGATTTGCCTGATAAGCAATTGATTCTAACTCAGTATTGCTTATCAGTTATCAATAATATCTTATTCATTTTTTATATTCGGGAATTGATTTGATCACTTTCCCATATTAAAAACTTTATCGATTCTATACTTCCATTATCTTTACCACTCAATCGACGTAAAATTCCCTCATTTATCATATATCGGGCTATTTGCCTTGAGATACCTAAATAAATGTGAATATTTAATCGAACGAATGTATTGCATATTTTTGCTAATATGTTTACCCCTGTCACTATTCGGATTATTTCTCATTATTTAATGTTTAATATAATAATCAAAGTTAGCAGGTGTGCAACTACCGTTTCAATTCAAAAACAGATATAGATCACTAAATAAACAGAAAATTTAGGATGTACCGGAAAGGGATTTGTCATTTAGATGCATTTCTATTAGTTTGCTTTACAATATCACTATATTTGTATCTATGGATATGTATGTGTTTATCCGCTTGTCTGCCGAGTAGATTCAGCTCGAGAATCAATGCAGCTCGAGCTACAAAATCTGGTTGGCACACTGTAGATCATAGGTGACCTCTCCCTTCCTATATTTCATATTGATTTTGCAGGTTGCAAAGAAGCTGTACACATTTAAACTTGAAGAAATACTGACATATGTATTACAGCAACCCAAAATTTTACATCGGTTAGAGCAAAGAAGCAAATTGTTTGCAGAAAATTTATATAAGCGATCAGGATTAATCAAACCATGAATATATATATATATATATATATATATAGTATATATAAGGCAATCGGACGTCCAGAAAAATGCACAAGCATAAAGTGAGTTTCTTTTTTTGTCACAATACATCGTCGCAGAAAAAAAGGAAACGTTTTGCGAAGAAAACACTATCGAAAGCTTCGATGTTAATAGAAACATTGTTCTGAAGGTACTTAAATGAGGGGAGTTTTTTCGATTTCTGGAAAAGGCCACTCCAATTGATAAGGTGATTCAGAACGAGATTAACAATTTAATTTCGATAAAAAAGTAAACAAAACCTTTAAAAAAATCTCTTAAATATTTTCAGATAGCCTTTCTTTGGAGACGATCTAGCCGAGGGACAGTTAATTATACGGGAAATTTAAGTGGGAGTTGTCAAAAATGATGCATGTAACATAGATGACTGGAAGTTATGCAGACGCCTATGAATAAGACTTAGATAAAACTAATAAAAGCTATGTATTCCACAATTTCTTTTTGTCAAATGAAAATGGAAATTTAATTTAATTTTTATTGTCCACCCATTGTCGTCTTGTCAAATCGTTCTGTTCGATGTCATTAATCTTCTCGCACGAAATAATTTTTTTTTATTCGCAAACGAATTCGTCATATTTGGTCATAATTCATAGTCCTATCCGCCAACGATCTGGTCATATCTGGTCATAATTCAGTGATTTCTTTGAAAGCAATAAGCAAATCTTCCAAGTTGTGCATCATATCGTTGATTGCTTCACAAAGTATTTATTTATCATTAGCGCTAAAATTTCTGTGATGGATCAAAGGAATAAACACAAGTGCCGCTTAAACAACTCATAAATTGAGTTCGCAGAGATGAACGGCTATTGTTCTTGACTCCAATCAAGAGTTAAGTGATAATATGAAGTACGTTCAACGTTAATCTATAGATAAATTTGAGTTTACTATGTCGAGAAAATTTTTCCGTTAAATTTTTTATAGTCCTTGATGCCGGTCTATTTAATCAAACGTCCCTTCTACAAGTTTCTAAGTGGAAATTGAAAAATTGAAAATTATTTTTGCAAATTCGAAAAATATGAGTTTAGCTTAGCTCGACCAAGATGATATAGGTAATTATTTGGGTTTATCTTAGCCAAAAAGATGCCTCTTCGCAATGTTTCATCAAAAAACTTCAACAAGGAACAAACATTTCATGCAAATTTCAGCAGGTATTAATAAATTAATGAAAAACTATTGGAAAAAAGCAGAAATGTATTGTTTGGCGGTCATAGGTGGATGAAAAACTTTGGTCGAAATATGCGAATATTACAGTTTTAGAAAATTGTATGTAGCTTTTTTGGCATTTTTTCAATTTAAAAAAATCAAAGATCACTTTCTTACCGAAATCTCCCTCTAATTCCTTAGCCTCTAGTAAGAGTCGAGTCAATTTGGCCGAATTTTTTGTCGTTGAAAATGCAATACGTTGTTTATAAGTCTACCAACCATAAATATTATTTAGTACAGTTACTTGGTAGAAATAAATAGTATAAAAGGTAAATATACCTGTATTTTACCTGTATTTTACTTCTCCCTCTTTTCCTAACACCTTAGTCGTCTGTTTACAACAAAAAAAAAAATCCAACTATATTAATTTAAACTCCACTGAATTTCTTTCCATCGAAAGTGATAGCCTTTTTCTGCAATGGTGAAATTGATTGTCATCAATTTGTTGTGGTGATGATGTATGAGAATTTTTAGAGTGCAGCATACTACAGCACAATATTGATTTTACATCCGGTCGTTTGCTTGCAGCTTTAAATGAATTTACACCACTTGAGAGATTCCGTTATGCACTCATGCACGAATGAACACGATAGCAAACTTCTATGCATTATTTTCAATATATATATATATATATATATATATATATTGCAATGTTACAGAAAATGCAATTGCAAATGTTACAAGAGTTGCAGTTTAATTTATTGCAAGTATTGCAAAATATTTTTACTATTTTTACTATTATTTAGCAAAAAGATTGCAAAGTTTTCGTGCTGGAAAATCTC
>QEWY01000483.1:174992-219531 GCA_006503575.1 Baylisascaris schroederi
AAAAAAAAAAAATTTCATTTCCTTACAATCTAACTGGTCCTGAAATAAAAGCCATATTTTCAAGTTTTTCCTGACTTTCAATGAAGACATAAAATCGTCATTATTTACTTTTATGAGAAAAATATGCAAATTTGCGCGAAAAAAAATATTTGAAATATTCGAAGAAAAATTTTCTGAAACGTATTTTTTGTTGCATATGAGTTCTTTGGCAGAAAAAAATAAATAAAATCTTCGGCTTCATTAGTGATATACGAATTGCAAAATGTCAGTAAAAGCGATACGCTAGAGGTTGTCAGAGTCAATAAATTGGCATCTCGAGAATATCGAAAAATCTACTCTTTCTATCTGTTCGTTCCTTTTATTTGAAGCTTGAGGACTGCTGTAGTTTTTTTTTCCTTCACGAAATATCCTTTAAAACGAGGCAAATTGAAAATGGCATATAATCTCTAATATAGTGAATACTGTACAATTCTTTACAGAACACATTGAGATGATCCCTTCTTCATGTTAAAATAGAAATTTTATAGAAAAGATATTAGAATTTGAAAAATTTTGGAAATTTCAACAACTAGAAAGTTTGAATAGAATGGAAAAAAATAGTTGAAAAATTCGAATTGATGCAATAAAATTTTCTCATTGAAATTTTTTATGAATTCATTTACAGATTTTACGAGAACATTTGGATATGATTGATGAAAGAGATCAAGCGCAATTGGTTCCAGCTCTCAATCTTGGTTTTTCTCTCTTCACTAAGGTTCTTTTTTTTTTCAACGCAAAATTTTAGCAAATTATTTAAAAACAAAATTTCAACAAACGTATCGCCAGTATTATTGATTAAATAGCGAAAAAAAGCTCACGAAATTAACACTTCGTCCTAGAGTAGTTTTGAAAGCAAAAAAAAAAAATTTAAGTTTATTCAACTTTTATTTATTATTGCACATACAATTCTATTAGGGATGTTTGAAGCGACAGAGTTGAGACTCTTAAGGAAAGAATTTGTTACCAATTCTTAACGACCTCTTTTAGGAAGAATGAAAAAATTTTAGACTCTTGAAACGATTATTTTGAATGCATTTCACACATTCATTATTTGTCATTGTCATAATTACTCGAATGACACTCGAAAATAATGGAATTTTTAATAAGAGATTTACGGAAGCGGATTTAAGAAAGCGGGTTCTTTTTTTTTAACAAGGGGAGAGGGAGAATAGTAGAGGATTTGGAATAGTTTAGATAGAATTTACGAAAAAATTTTTGATTCCGATTCGGTAATGTTTGAAATAACAATGAGATAGGCGTTTAACTATACTCTGAAAAGCATTTTTCAAATGAAATGAATGAGCGCTTTTTTATGCAATATAAAAAGGTTAATGATAGGTGGATGGAAAAAGATACTCGAGTAGCTAATGTAAAGTATTTAAAAGAGATCAAATATCATTGAGAGATCAACCGAATTAAGCTTATAGGCGATTATTGACGGAATTTCTACCTTGTAATATTTTTTCTGATGATCCTGAAGTAGAAAATTTATGAAATTTTTTTTATGAAAAGTAAAAAAACTGCTTTCTCTCTCTCTCTCTGAGAAAAATTAATGCAATTTTCGAAAGTACCATTATCTTACACCAAAATTGTTGAATATAATATGAGAATTAAAAGAAAGCAAAAGTTACAGCGGAAAAAGAAGAAGGAAGGAGAGAGGGAAAAGAGAGGGAGATGCTAAGGGTTACAGAGGAAAAAAGTGGATAAGAATAAAGAAGGAGATAGCAAAGTTTACGGAGTAAAGGTAAGATAAGAGGGAGCAGGAGCCAACAGCGGTTACTACGGAAAGCTGAAAAGAAGGAACAAGGAGAAGGTATAAGCGTAGGTTTTATGCAAAACATAATAAGGTGAAAGTTAATGAATAAACTTTCTAGACTGTAAATATTATAAAGGATTATATTTGCTCACTTGACGCTTCTAATACTCTTTTAAGTTCAATGAAAAAATTCTTGTTGTGATTTGAATGAGAAACTAGTCAAAATTATTTATATTATCTATAAGAAATTTACATATTCAAATGTAAAACCAAGGAAAAAGTATTGTCATTTAAACTTTACCAAAATATAGTATTAAGGGTGAGATCAACGTCACCGAAGTGTGGAAAGAACGAATGAATATTGGTAGTGGTGGACATAAACTCATAATGTTATTCACCGATGGAGTCGAAGAATGGCCCGTTCATATTATAGAAAATCGACGTACCTCACAACTTACTGATCCGGTATGACCACCGGAACTTCTTCATTTTTATGCTTTTTAACTCTCAACGATGGACATCATTCCCTTTAGCAAAATGGGAGTTGATATTCGATGGAGTGACCGCTCGGCCACCACTAGTGGAAGCAGTTAAATTCTTTAACTTCTGCCAAGCAGTTTGAACTTATTTGACGTTTATCTCTAAAGTGCCAACCTTTGGGAAGCGAAATGAATATTTATAAGCATGGTCAGTGATATAGACAGAAACAGTAAATAAGTGGGAAAACACGCCGGAATGGTGAGCACGGTATGCGCTTTTTTGCATCCTGTTCATCGAACCAATCAGTTTCCCATGTTGCCAACGAAAAAATAAAATATGCAAAATAATGATTTCATATTTTAACATGTTTAATGAAATCATCTAAAAGAGGTTTATTTTTATGGTCACATTAGTGCAAAATAAAAACTGAATTTTTGTTAAATGCATGCAAATTTTCTAGCACCTTTAAATGCTTATTACTTCATTCGATATTGATGGATCAAACGAAGATATAGTTTGGGAGTCGACATATGGCATAAAACTAATATCCACCAAATACCCTAGCTCCAACTGCAATAGCTCCGGAGTTGAAACTACTAGACTAACAGATACACACATACATATATACGCACGAATCTGACGCCGTCATAAGGCGCTTTCGTAAAGTAAATCTGAAGAGGCAAGTAAAACCGGGAGTGTTTTAAAGCTATGCGCTGATAAAAAAAAAAAAAATAAGTTTACAAATAAATAAAATAAAAACAGAATAATAAACATAAAAATTAATTAAATTAAATGGTTTTTAGATAAGAGTGTTTGGATTTTCAATGGGCTATGGTACCGGACCGATGCCAGCACTCGACTATATAGCTTGCAATACAAATGCCACATATGCGATTGTGGATTCGATTGCCGATGTTAAACGCCAATCGGTTTCACATCTCAAGGGGGGGGGGATGACCGTACTATCTTGTTACGATTTATGGGTTTTTTATCCCATTATTTCCAATATTTACAGGAATAAATTTTTTCTATATTTGGTTAGGGTTTGTTGATGAGATGATTGAGATCTTTTAATTCAACTAGTAAAAAAAGAAAGAAGCCAAAAAGATCTGGAACACCGGAGATGGCATTATCCCTTATATCATGTCAATCGTATATTTCGATCACAATTGTTCATAGCGGAAAAACTTTTCCGCTGATCAAAGGTTGACTAATTGCCAACCAGTCAGTGATCGAAGGAAGCTATTTTCGGCCTATGAAGTCTCTTTGGGAGAAGGGTAGTGCAAAGCAAAATGGGCGAGGGGAGGGGTTAGTAAGCGAAACATATACGGTTATTTAATACCACAAATTTTGTACTTTGGCACTAATTCATCTTAGTGTATTTATTTATTACCTTTTATTGAGAATGGTTGCATTTCACTAAATGCTCCAGGGTGACACCTCAAATGGATAGTCAAGGTGCAGGACCAACATTAACCATATCGATGCCGATTTTAAATACGATGGAAAATGGTAGTGGTCTATTAGGTGTCGCGGGTGTTGATATTCGCTTCAAGCAAATCGCTAAAATCCTACCTGAGCATGAGCAAATGTATGCGTTCATCGTCGATAACAACGGAATCGCCGTCTATCATCCAAAATTGAAAATTCCGGTTAGAATTTTGATATTCATTGTTGCACTTATTTCACCAAAAATAGTACAAGAAGGAAACTATGATGCAAAGATGCATCAGAATCGGATACTTTTTGTAGCTCCAGCTTTGAGTTTTTGAAGTAGCGAATGTTTGGACTCCACCGAGATTCCGAATCTCAAGTTCTAGGAATTACGGCATTTTTTTTTTCCATTCTTACTTCTGCTTTTCGAAGAACCTCTTCGGATGGGGCATTATTTTACTGGTGCGAATATGTGCGCCTGTCATATATCATGTTCAAATTCGATGCAGTTCTTAGATGAACGCTCAAGAAAACCCCTTAAAAAGGCTGCACGATTTTCTTTTCGAGTAATTAAGTAGATCTCTGGCGATGGTTAAGAAGATGCCTTTGTGAAACATTTCATCAGTGTCTTTTTACAAACACAGATTGAAATTCTTTTGTGATGCTTTCAGTCCCTTATTAAAACAATTTCAATTTACATTGGTAATTTCAACAGTATAGAAAATCATTTCATCAAAATTTATTTATTTCTTCAGCCTAAATTTTAAAAAGGTGTCGATTTTATAAAGATGTGTAGAGGTATAGTGGCATAAAATATTCCCATTCGAATATACCCTTCCCTCTCCTCCTTTCGCTTGACGAATGGTATCGCAGATCGAAAGACTCTCCAACTCTAAACCTAATCATCATGCGTGTATCCTTTCAGCACACTTTTTGCCTTTATGAGGTAACAGGTTGAACGGTGTAAACCAGCGATAGTAAACCATGTAAACCGCAATCTCCTTCACTAATTGATTTCAGAAAACTGAAGTCTATTCAGTACGTCGAACGGCATGTTATGATAAGCGTTCTCGTTCAAGAGGTGGTGGACGTATACAATTCGGTGAGGCCGATGAGAGGGTACTTCGGTTGATGGGACTCGTCGACTCTATACCAACTATCGATATTGTAAGCATTCATAATGTACTCATTTTTGGTTATGCTAATTTAATGAAGTAGATTTTAAGTGCCACAGGGGTAGCGCGGTTTGGTAAGCGTGTTATGAAGGTGGAGGGCAGAGATTTGAGAGGGAGAGAATGGGTGAACGGCAAAAAGTAACACTGATCGATCCTTAAAAGTATCCACAAAGTCTTGGCTGAAAAGAATCCTCGTCGGAATCTCCTTTGTTTCTCGATCTCGATGCTCCTGTCTGGATCTATTCTCGAACAGTTGATACGAACAGTAGCCATCAAAGACTATCACTTCCGTCGTGATCCTCGTGCAACTTTCTATTCGATGAACTCTACTAATGTTAATGTTTATCGATTGAATGCTTAGTGCAAAATATCGGCAGTTTATCATATAACAGCGAATAATGCCCCAGGGTTTATGAGTTTTCAAAAATTTTACAATAAAATTCGATATTCTGCAATATGCTCGCATCATCAATCCTACTAAATTTCACGTCCGTATTAACCTTTGATTAAGCCTTGTTGCAGACAGAACTCGAGCCAGACTCGGAAAGATTTCGTGAATTTCGCAAAGCGATGATTGATCGCAATTGTAGCAATGCGCCATTATTAGACGTATGTTTATTTATCTATTAACAAACTTTTTATAAATATGACGTCATTTTTTCCAGGAAATACCTACCAATGGCAAACTAAAATGATTTGTAAAATAATTTACCAATAATGCAATATTAGATCGACGATCTATTTAAATAAGAATGATAAGTCAGTCATTGAGAGTAACAACGCATCACAGGATCTATTAGATTTCGTCATAATTTTTAACTATGGTAAACAAATTTGTTGGTGAATATTGCTAATAAGAATCGTTGCTTTTTCATGCATTATTAAAGTCATCTATTTAAATCTATTTTCCCATTTGATATAGAAAAACTAAGAAAGAAATTTGTTCAAAAATTAGGAAAAGAGGAGGAGAGGAAAGGGAACCCAAATAATAAACCATAGCCGTGATGAATAGATGGAAATTTCATTAAATATTTTAATCTAAGTATTCATAGAATAATATTGATTAAATATTTTCGATAATTTTTTTTTATTGCATTTCAAACTTATATCAGTAATTATCAAGACGATTTTAAAAGAAACTTGTTTATTTACTTGAAATTTTTCTCTCTATAGAATATTGATTTTACTTAGGCAATAAAAGATCAAGGTTTGTGAATGGATTTAAGAAATTTTTTTTGCTGAAGCAAAGAGTAATTTCAGGGTGATCGAGAATATCGTTGTAGAAGTGTAGAGGGCACTCCATTAACGATCGGTTTTGTTGTATTTACGGATCGAAGCGATACAATATTGAAGAGTGATGTACCTCGTCCCAAGAATCCGCAGAAAGCACTCGTTGGACACTACGTTCCAAAACGGTGATTCATGACATCGTCAAGCAGTTATTCATTACTAAGATGTGATGTGCTGTGAGGATAAATGACCTCTTGGGATCCTCCGGGCGTTTTTACCCTTCCCGAATGGGTTTGGTAATTATAACATCTGAAAGATTTGGGGATTCTTTGTTGAACTTTCCCCCATTTTATCGAATCGAGTGAAATAAACTGGAGTGATTGTAAACATTTCCAACCTTATGTTTCAAAAAGTAAAGTAAAATAACACATAAACAATTGTGATAGTCATCTGATTAGCTCACTATAACGAATAAAAGTTACAGGATATGATAATCCATCAAAATGCTTCTGTTAAATATTACCGTATAAAAAAAAGATGTTCAGAGGTAATTAATGCGCATGGGCATCTTTTCAAAGTTGTACGGTATATACCATTTATTGAACATATGTAGGTGGTGCAAACTGCCTTATGAAACTAAATTTGAAGTGGTCTATGTCGTGGTGATTTGGATCATGTGGATATGACGGAACGTTTCAACGCATTCCTTGAGGCGGATAGATGCGAAATGGACACTCGATTACCGTATGCTTTAGCGGCTGCCCTCAACGAATGGACCGAAAGTTGGCCTGATCTAGATGAGAATGCAACTTGTGCTACGAATCGTTTACCGGAAAATTTTAATCCTCTCTACCATATCACTTCATTTGTCAACACATTCAATCATATTACTGCATTCTACCCGAAATGGTTAGTGATCGATTGAAAGTTTATAAAACATCTGAAATAGCTGATAGTATCACCTAGTGATGTTATACTAGTCTATTCCCTTCATTAAGCTGAAATTCTTCGGGAACTTGGCGGCGGAAAAAGAAACAACAACGGGAATAAAATTATACAAAATATAAGATATACATTGAAAACCATTCTAATCTGTGGGAAGATCACTGAATTAATTATTATTCTTTAGTTAAACGAAAAGGTAACCGACTGATAAGTTTATTCTAAGATATATTTATGGTTATAAAGGCAAACATTTTATGGGGCTTTATTTGCAAACTATGGTAAAGACGAATCGAGTAATGGATATTCTATAATTTTCTACTCGAAATTACTGAACTGTCGTGAAGTTTAATTAACGTTTGCCATTTGCATAAATAACGTTAGAATTAAGAACTATGCATATTGCTGTAGAGCGGTGATCTCTTTCAACTTCATTCTTTTTCGTACTTACTTGTTTATATGTTTATTAACTAACTTATTTATTTACCTATTTATTCACTTATTTATTGTTTATTTCTTCATACTTTTTACTTATTTCTTGAAAATATGCGGATTTTAAGTAGTCGTTTGCAAACCTCTGCAAGGCTATCACCTCAAAATTGAAACATTTGTTTTCTTTTTTTTTTTTTAGCAATTTCGAATCACTACGTCCTATAGTGGATGTACTTGAATTGGAACGTTATCCACCACCGACAAAGAAACTTCGTTTATTCGCATTCAACGACAATGACAAAATTACTATAACAGCTTATGAAGAGATATTTGACTCTACGTATGGAAGACGACTTGCAGTGGGCGGTGTTCAATGGTCACCACAATTTATCGATGCATTTTTCCAGAATGCCACCGTCGATGTACCTCAGTGGGCAGTTTGCTATCAGGTATTTTATCTATCGCTTTATGAATGGAAAAAATATAACAGATCATTTCGCATTCGCATGCGAATATTCTATTAAACGAGAGATTTTCTTTCAGAAAATCAATGAATATAACAGATCATTTCGCATTCGCATGCGAATAGACACTAAAATTTGAGCATTTTTAGTTGACTTCTTGCGAATTTCCATTGTGGATTTTTTTTAGTTTTGAATGATATTACTAAAATTTTGAGTTCTCCATATTCATTATTTATGCAGTGATTATCAAAAACGCCTTTAAAAAAAAAAATCGAACTTTACAAAGCTTATTCTTATCGAAGGAAGCGAATAGATTTGATATATTGCGCCAATCCCCGTTCCTTAAATGATAGCAAATTTTCAACTTTCTTCACCAAAATTTTTTTAAAATCTATTCGTTCTCTCAATTAGTCGAATCGCTTTCATCATAACAAGACAACATTTGCTTTATGGTGGAATTCCATTTCTTGTTCAAATTTTTCAGCCATTTTTACGTCTGCTAAACTCTTAAATCGAATAATTCAACAGCAAATCATTCGGTGGCTTTCTATTGGCAAATTCACTTCTTATTTTATATTACTTTAAAATGAGTCAATGAAGTTATTTCTAACCGATATTTCACATATTAAAGCGTAAAAGAAGTTGCCATTTGGTTCTATCGGATGGTTTTGTTGTGGCTGGTCGACGTGCACAACAACATCTTTCATCTGTTGATGCATTACTTTTCGATTATCTCCTCAAAAAATCTATTATAAGAAAGTTCGTCTTTTTCAATTTTCCAAGCAGCAATATTGTATAGATGGAAACAACTCAGCCGTTCCTTAAAAATTGGAAGAGTAATAGTGATTAATAACTAAATAGTGATTAGTAACTAAAAGCTGAATACAGGAATATAATCATCTAATTTACTCAAAAAGTTTTTTTTTGCTTTATTTTTCGATAGAAGGTGTTAGCAATGTAAGGGGTAAAACCTTCTATTCAATTTTACTGATTTCCTCCTAATGTTAGCCATAAATTACTTAGTCTTCAACGAATACTATTACATCGTGAATCGATAAGAAATCACCACTTGATCTAGCAATTTAGAATATGATCTATTTTCATTCACATGAGTTAGGGAAGGGGAAGGATTAGGGGAGAGATGGAAGGAAAATGGGCAACTAAAGAAATACTGAATTCTTTTTAAATTTCACTTAATGAAATTCATTTCTAATTTCACCCAGATTGTTGCGGTCATTACAGATAAAAGTGGACAAAGCATTTTCATAGAGTGCTATGATGACCGTGATGCGTTTCAACTTATACAATATTTCATCTTCTCTCCTGCTCGCTGAATACAAATCATGCATCCTATTATTGTAAATGAATATATTTTTTGCATGGAATCTGCGAAGATCGCTGCATTTTCATCGAGTACCACAACCGAGTACTTTTAAAACTGTGTTATTTTCTGAATAGTTAATTAATTTCAGGTTGGATTTATGGTTATTGATGACGTCATCGATAAAAAGAGTATTCGCGCAACCAGTGATGATCGGTGGTACATGTCAATTCTCAAGGATAAAGCATAAAGAGCTTTGCTCATTGGAATACCCAATCTATGAAATTATGCTCACTCAAAAACATACATTTATACACAATGATGGTGTTTGTTCCAGGTTGGTGTTCTACATTGGATAGGCATTTTTAACAGTGAATCATGTACTTGTTTTATTTCTTGGCCGAATGTCCAGAAGAAATTCGTCTTTGACGTCCGGTTCATAGACCATATGTACATGGACGTATGGTCGACGGGCCAGACACCCAGGGACGCCTGATCGGTGGACAAGTATCTATGAATGCTTGGTCGACGGGCCAGATATCCATGGATGCCTGATCGGTGAACCAAATATCTAAGGATGCTTAGTCGATTGGCCAGATATCCATGGATGCCTGATCGGTGGACCAAATATCTAAGGATGCTTAGTCGATTGGCCAGATATCCATGGATGCCTGATCGGTGGACCAAATATCTAAGGATGCTTAGTCGATTGGCCAGATATCCATGGATGCCTGATCGGTGAGCGAAGTGTCCAAAGACGCCTCCACAACCATGGATAAGTTTCACAGGAGAGGATCCAGAAAGGCAATCGCTCATTGTTATTCTCGTTTAAGGGAGATAACAATAATACCCTTCCCCGATATATCGATGCATTTATTCTTGGCTGATAACGCATGTGCAAATTCAACAAGAAAGAGTGTACACAGCTTCACGCCACGACGTAGTAAGTTTATCGTTATCTAACTACCGTATATATTACCATCGGCGATTACCGTATCTATGAAATTTTCGTAGTTGGCTATATCGTATGCATTAAAAATATCCTCAAATCTTATTGGGTAAATTTTGAATGAATCCCCTCTTTGAAGGTTTATATATGAATGATTCACATTACATCTACTAAGTGAGATCATACCGGCTGAAATGTTGGTACTACCGCGTGGTATCAAAAATCTTCAGCAAAGCGAAACAAATAAAACCAAAGATCGGAGAGCAAAGACCATACCTCCCTCCCCCTTTCGGGAACCACTTTACCGATCGACAAAAACAGCTAACGACAAATTTTTCCCTGTGACCATATATCGACGAACTTATGCACTTCCGGTTGGCTGACTGGATTCCAAAAAAAAAAAAAATACAGTACTAAACACCTCCTAATTCATTAAATAAGACTTGACAAAAACAAAAGCTACCACATTCCACAAGCCTTAAATATAACATTTTATCTTATCTATCAAATTTTAGGAGTATAATGCACCGTGTATCGCTCAAAGCAGTATTCTACGTGCCACATCGATCGTCGTTGTGATTGTCGTTATACTAAACACGCCTTATATATAGTTATTAATTTCTCTTCTATTCTATTCGAATGAAATAAATCATTCTTTATTGGTAAAACTCTTCGATCATTATATATCGAAATCGATTACAGTAACCAGAACAATACAACGCCCATATTTATGGTGAAATCATAACGACTCCAATGTTTAATGTTGTAAGCAATACGCCCAACTGCAAGTTGAGTTTTAAAAAAAAAACTCATCTACCGTATCATTTTGAATATAGAGCCCACCTGCGCTTGCGAAATTCGACTTATTCGTCTCAGTCATAAGTCTTGGCACCTCCCTTTATTCTGCCCCGCACCGATCGTCAATAATAAGCGCATCAAAACCAGTGTCGCATCGCAAAATTACTAGGCCAGCCATTTGCGCCGCCGGTTCTTTTTTCAGTAATTCAATGATTTGTGCTAAGTTCTAGTTTCTTGGCTATAGAAGATTCGGAAATTTCCAAGGTAGATAGCATCATAACCATAACCTACAACAACATTCCGACAACAATAATACTCAAAACCCTTACTTGCATGGATTGACTTCACTAATCGATATGAAACGAAATAAAACAATACACAAATAGCAAACATTCAAATTTAGAAGAAAGATCAAACCCATAGTGAGGCAGTATAGACATAACGTGATTCAACAAAACAATAGCGAATACAATAAAGCTATATGCAAATATTGTAAACAATCGACTCCTAAGAAGCACTCTCTTCTCAGTGGTAAGTCGAATTCTAGTGAGTAGATCTCTAAAGGTGAGTACCACCTACCTCCCCCCTCCACCCCGATTTTCTAATTTCGAAAGAAAAAAACACCAGTACCATGATTAGCAAATTGGAATAGATGAAAATTCTGTCGAAAGCATATGCCATTCTTTTTCTTTACACTGCAATGGACAATCAATTCATACCAGTAAGTGGTGAACTCTAACTCTTCACTTATGAAAAATACTTTAACCTGAACGCAACCAAATCAGAGGAACAACGCAGCGGTACCCGAATCGGTGACGTGAAGATTGAGGTTGGTCGCACCATCACTGCTAACGACACATTTCTTAAGAATGTTTGTGGATTATCTTTCGCTTTCATCTGAACCTATAGAGTGCGTTTGCGAATGTTCGATGGTGCTAAAAAAAAGTATTAAAAAAACACCCTAATATAATTGTTTATATAAAAACGCAAAGTTCAGGGGTCCCACTCGACCACCCGAGTTTGTGCTTTGCAGTCTCGTAAAGAAGCTGAGGTAGCTGTAACTGCCATAATCCTTCCAACGGTTGGTGTAGAATGCTGTTGCTATAGACTATGATTTCCACTAAAGACATAACAGGCCGCCACATACGGAAATCCATCTGGGAGAGCTTATTCAGGTAGAGGTACAAAGGTAATGAGACGAATGTCCTCGGTTCGAACTAGTGAAAGATGTAGATCATAAAACATGGAAGGTGATGTAACGGGTTCACGACCACCCAAGTTTCTTCACAAAACTTCGAAAAGCTTAAGTTCGAGCATTCTAGCAAGTATGCAGGTTCCATATCATATCACAAAAAAAAAAAACAACCTAATACATGATATCCGCATCAATGGTTATTTCATTTTTGTGCGCATCTACCTCTTGGCTTATCATCTATATATGAATTAGCAAACACTTCACTATCACTTTGCGTACTTCACGAGACTCACTTAGCCATTTGTCCATCTGCATCCATCGCATTGCTCGCACTTAAACATAACGTAAATCCGCCCAATCAGAAAAAAAGGAAAATCCCTAGCAAAGTACATGAATCGAATATGTGAGCATGAAATGATAACACTAAACTTTCGACACTCATTGAGAAATTCGAGTGAAATAAAATATATAAAGGGAGTGAAGAGAGGAGGGAGTGAGGTGGGGGATTGAAATTCTAAATTCTGTAACCTGGACAAAGTGGCGTAAACGCGGATCGGTACCAATTCCACCTGAAAACAGGAAGTTTTGTCGCGAAGCTACGCTTCATTCTACTTTTTTCACGTTGTAGAGATGTTCTGGATGAGATTCTTACAACGGTAAGACTCGGGACTCCACCGAGGCTCCAGCCGGGGGGAGAGGGGGGGGGAAGGGGGGAGGGCGAGAGGCGTCCCCTCTAACTTCAACCTACTATGTCCCTGCATCGATACGCTCAGATCATCTATTAACGGTTCGAATATCACCGACCCGAATGCGATCGACCGCTCCGGATGGTTCATAAGCACATTAAAAAAAAAAAGAACGAACGGAGTGAATTCAGTACAGTATAGCAACATGAAACAATAAAAAAAAACAAAAACATACAAATACAACATTTCAGGATGGAAAACACTTTCAATTGACTCACCCATCCACATCCACTCCAAAGCATTCTTGATTTCTCAGCATACACTTCAATGCATCATAAAAATTCAAAATCACTCAATTCAAAAAACTAAAAAACGCATAGCGAAAGAAACAAAAAAACGCATAGAGAAAAAAAAAGTCCGCCACCTATGAAGCATAGCACTGTCATAATTGAATGACGTCATTTCCTGGATAGCTCGAAAAAAATGCAAATCAGAACGCAATTTTTTGCTTATATTTTCCGCGATTTCCACATGATCCAATATAAGCAAATCGAATGCAATACCAAATATTAGAATGACGATCGGCCCATAAGTAGAATTACCCTTGCAAATGAACATAAAACAATTTTGCAAATCATATTTCAATTGAAATAGTGTGTGATGGTAAATATGCAAATGCGATAGCTTTTTTTTTGCAACATTTGAACCGTTCTATCATAAACTCGGCGATTTTCTATTGCTAGAGTCCACAAAAAATTCAGTTGATTGTACTGAATTTTCAAACGATGACCAGTGGGATTCTGTGTAAACCTTCAGCTAGTTCATTTAAAAAAATTTGACATAGTGGAATGACCACTGACCATCACAGACGGAGTATTTACAAAGGATTATCGAATAATTTGAATACAATCACCTATCACGTTAAAAACTATGAATTCACCAATTCATTAGCAAATACAAGCATTTTTAGTGCGGAAATGCCATGAAAACACCCCTAATCCTTTTAATGAATTCCCCCTCCCCCTTCCCCTTCCCCTTCCATGCAATCTTTCATTTCTTAAACTAATAGGTTATTCAATCATGTTTCATATATGATATTTTATAGAGCATAAACAAATTAACAAACACACTGGATAATGCGATCAGGGCACAAACCCAGTTGACAAGTGTAAACGATTGTGTGGGTGATGCTGTCTGACTAATAGATGTCATAATCGAAGGTGGACCCGATGGTACGTATCGCGAAGAAAAAACATTGCTTGGACACCGTTGCTGATCACCGATACGCAAACGTGATGGAGTAAATATCGGTCGCTTCATCGAATCAAACGGCCCTATGAGATGAAAACAGATGAAAACATTTAGTCGTTTCAGCAAAAACTGTAAAATTAAAATCCATAATTTCTATAAATAGTTTAGTTGAAGGATTCAAGGATGGAGAGGAGGATGTGGGAGCAATTTCTTGCTTTTCAGTAAATATCGGTCGCTTCATCGAATCAAACGGCCCTATGAGATGAAAACAGATGAAAACATTTAGTCGTTTCAGCAAAAACTGTAAAATTAAAATCCATAATTTCTATAAATAGTTTAGTTGAAGGATTCAAGGATGGAGAGGAGGATGTGGGAGCAATTTCTTGCTTTTCAGTCGTCTAGCTCTTCAACTTTCCATACCTCAGTCTTTGCCAGATCCGTGCTCAGTCCCTCCTCGGACTTTGCTGGCTCCCCACGAGTAATATGTGCACTGCTAGTGTCCAACCATGATATTTTCAGTATATAAGAGGGTTCTTTGAATGAATTTACGCTCCCTGTATTACAACAAGGCCACATTCCGGATGGACAGACTCTAATTTCAAGTATTGTAACACAGCCCTATCTAATAATTTAACACAGACATCACATGCACAGACTTTAATTTCAGTTAATATAAAATATTCAATTCAACCATATACGGGCTAATTCTCGAAATATCTATATCTCAACGTTTTGAAACAATCTTTTCTAAATTCTAATTTTTCAATTTAATACAAAGTTAATAAAAATAATCGCAATAAAGCGAAAGAATTCTAACAGTAATATGTAACATCAAAGTTGAAAAATAACTAAAATAAAAAACTCCGAAAAAGTGAAATAAGTCTCACCTCTGCGACGAACGGAAGGTGTGCTGCGATTGTTCAATTTTTTCTCACTCTCACCTAACGATAAGCCACTCAGCAAACGACCTAGCTCACGTGAAGGTGTCCCTTCTCTCGAGGGTGGTTCTTGGCCAAATTCTTTAAACGAATTAGATGTTCGATCCATGGAGCAATTCATAATTGAGGCATTATTCGGTGACGAGCGAGTAGACGCGGTACTACATTGTGACATCGGCGTACTTGCGATCGAAAATGCACTGAAATTTTATTGAATTAGAGTGGAAATAACAACGGAAGTGGTTCAACTGGTTAAGAAGCGGCGCGCTAAACTTAATAGCCCAAGTTCTATCCCTCCTACAGCGATTACCTTCCATTATTTTGACTTTCGATCATCGTTTCACATACCACAATCGGCAACAGAAAAGTAATCGAGGCGAACAAATAAATTCCATAGACGATATACCTCTGTATAATGTAATTAGGCTTCTTTCGATGCAATAACTTCCTCGGCAAAAATGTCACCGCAAACGCGATCACCGTTAGCACTGAGGAGAGTCCCAATTGACATAGAATAACATCCTTCGTCGGTTCTCTCCACTTCAGATATACTAACCCCCCCTCTTTTTTTCTATTCTGCAGAAATTTCTTGATATAAGGAAGAGGGATGTCAGGTTACTTATGCAATTTCGCTTTGAAAAAGTTGGTGCCAACCTACTTTGGAGCCAAGTTATATGCTCGGAAACGGAAAATACAGACCAAGACGAATCAATAATCCACAGTTATTTCATTGCCGTTCATAAATTTTTTGCAATATCCAGCACTTTTCCATCGCAATTTGACTCCCCACTCTTCGAGCACAATATACAAAATTCAATAGTTTGGGAAAACAAATGCCCTATGTCATAACCCCATCGAAGCAGGCAACATAACCCCATGGGGATCTACTTGTGGGAAGTTATGGTTCTCTGTAACCCCATGGTCCCCTCTAATCGCGATTACGCAGTCATTTTATAAATTTGACATATCATACCATGAGATAACTTCCTACCTTCCCTCGACCATGTCCCAGCTTTTCGATTGCGAGGTTTTTCATAATTTTTTGACTAAGAACCACAAACCCACTAAACATCAATAGTAACTGAGAAGTAAATGCGCCAAGATAACTCCTCGCAAAACACGTCAAAATTGCTTCCCGTCGAACGAAAAAAAAAACAATAAATTTGAACATAAGAGTGCTATCGAAATTTAGAACAAGTCAATAAATAGCACGACCTGAGGTAATCAACATAAATTAAAGCATGAGCTGAGGTAATTTAAGCAATCATACCAAAGAACCAATGCCATCAAATCGGGTAGTGAACGTCTTGTACGAGAAACTTTCAACGAAAGTAAGTGTGCCATAAGTGCGGCCATTGAAAGTTTCGCCGAATATGGCAATGTCTGTGGTACCAATGATGAAAGAACGAAATTCGGTAAATAGGCCGACACGTTGACTAACTGAAACATTTCAATTACGATGAGTTATTCCACGACTTTATGTGATAAAACATCAAGTGGGTAGGCCAATTGTCCATCCAATTGTAAGCTCGAAACTAATTAACAAAAACGTCTTAGAGAAAAGAGAATACCGCCTTTATTACAATACTATATATTAAATAACCTATGCTTTATCTTCGACTTACACCAACTGTCAGGAAACGAAAAAATTTTCCGACCACTGGTCACTTCCCCAACCATTTCCCCAGCCAACCACTTTTCTTCCAGCTCCTCAAGCTGTCAAAACCCTCTAACTAAAAAATTCTTTCTGTGGTCAAAATCGAAATTCCAATTCAATAAATCGAAATAACATCAAAACTTCATAAAGAAAAACCTCAATATCGGCATCATTATATAGTTGTACAAAGTATGAAAGAAATAGTAATACGGATATCATAAACGTGAACACATTAAGAATATTCGCTGAAGGACCACTATTAAAATGTGCATAATAATAACGACGACGTTTCTTCGACGAAGATTTCACCATTCCATTCTGAAAAGAAATTTTGTATTCGAGGGAAAATCGTGGAAAACGCATTTGAGAAAAATTTTTGGAAAATTCGCAGCGATAAAAATCTAAGTGTAAAATCAGATCACTGCGCCATCATAAGAGGTCTTTTAAAGCAATTAGCAATGTAGCATCACCTCCCATAAAGCACCCCATATGCTCCCCATCCTTTCTCTTTTTATTTCTATCCGTTCTTCCTCCCTTCCTTTCCCTTCCCGTAAACCTATAGATCCCACCAATCCATAGCACTCCAATTAGGGAGCTTTGTTTTGGGTTTTCACTTCACCTCTCTATTTTCAAGATTTCAGTTTCGAATGCTAATATTTTTTCATCTGCGATATTGCAACTTCATAATTTATAAATCCCTCTCCCAAAGAAACGTAAAGAATGTCAATAAATGAACCCATCCCCCATCACAAATATGCAATCAACACGACTTTCGAATGTCGCTTCCGCAGTGAACAACTATGACTAAACGACGAAATTGAATTTGCGGCACTTACAAATGGGTAATTGTATTTACGCGGATTCTATCAATATTCTCATCCATAAAAGTGAAATATTTTCAAAAATATTTCAGTTCAAACAAAAAAATTTCCGTTTTTTCAGCTCTCCAATATATTAAAACATTTAAAATGGGCGAAAAAAAAATAGATGAATATCTTCAAAAGTCCCCACCTCACCCCCTCCCCCACTCTCAATGAACCCAAAGAGTGCATTAGGAAATCCAATATTTGTAATGCTTGCCATTCTGCTTATTAAACCTATCTTGAGATAAGTACCACAAAAAGGGAATATACAACAGAGAGGCTAGCACGAAATTGAACTTATCAAATTTGCAGATAAGATTTCTTCAAAAAATCGATGCTGGGTCTACCATAAAAATGAACAACAGACAGAAGGACAGACAAGCAAGCACACAAACAGATAACTATAAAAACAAAAACTCAGAAACAAAAACAGCATAAAACTATAAACAAACAAAATTAATTAACCTCGGAAAATTGGTTACGTGTACTGGTAAAAGAAACTTGTGAACGAATAGGGCTAAATGTTGATAATGCCGAATACACTGAAGAGGCCTTTCTCGAAGGCAACACCCGATCGGGAAGGCCCAGTTTCTCCTTAAATTTAATTAATATGACGTTGGTGAACGTTTTTAGGTTGTCACACCTATTTTAAATTAAAAAAGAAAACAGCTATAAAACGTAGACAAAAGATGGCAACCGTTTAAATAAACGCTTCATAAAATCAATGATATATTATTATTCATAATTTCCCAGAAATATTCCCTCATATTGGAAGCCGCAATTTTTTTCTAATAAAATAGATTCGAATCCCCTCTCTCTCATCTCGTCAGTTCCTCACCTACCGTCGAGTCCGCCACTTCCCTTCGAAAATTAACTATCAGTAGGATTGATTCGTTATCCACATAGGGAAGCGGATGGAACGAAGCGAAAAGGATGCGGCAAAATACCTCTAATAGCTGTTAATAAAAATTAAAGCAATGCCATACAACATACCTTATCTAATTGTACCTTCATTTGTGTATACTTTTCACAAACACTGCATAGAGGATACGTCCTATAGAGTCGATCCTTATATTGCTTGAGCTCATCGAAGAAATTCTTCTAAAATGTTTAAAACTTCAAATTTATATAGTTATTCAAACTAAAAAAAAAACATCCGCCGTGTCTTCATACTCATAATTCATCTCCGAACGTAATACATAAAAACATCTACATTGCAACTACGACACTATAATAAATAATAACAATAAATAAGCAACTAATCCCCCCCACCTCTTTTTGATTCATCCACCTTGAAAAAAAACGGTTCCATTACTATATCCCCCTCTCTATGCGTAATTCTTTCCTTCACGTTTGTGAGCATAGAAGTTATTTATTAACGTGTTCTTAATCCCACAAAAGCACTACCTATAAAATTCAACTTTTTTCACAAAACAGATCCTCAATTGACAGCTAATAAATAGGATGCGAGGCCCCTCTATCGTTGCTTTCAAGCAATCTTTTTTCTTAGTCGCATCTAAGCCTCCACTAACAGCACCGATATTTCAACAGTTCCTCTCCAGCTAGATTTAATATACACTATTCGAAAAGATTCAACTATATTTCCCAAATAACTAAATGAAATATGAGATGGATCCATATCCGTGGCAACAAACCAATCATTCAGCGGTTGTTTTAAATAATTTTAATCGTTAAAACAAGCTCTCACCTCATTTTTCGGTTCGAATTTGTTGATTTGTGCTTGAATTAGATTCTGTTGTGCATTACATTGATGGCAAAGACCGTTATGTGCGAGGATCGATGGTAATCCTAATTGACTGCCCATCCGATTGAATGATTTCTGCAAATATTCAGTACACTTCCCTCTTGAAGATGCCATTGTAATGCAACAACACCCCCCTCCCCTCCCCTCCCCCCAACACCCGCAGGATATCACATTTTGCAAGATGGAGGAGAGTAATGGTGCGGCAAAGAGGTGAACCAGAGGCAGGTCAAAGGTCACCTCCACTACTCAAGACTGCATTATAAGCGTACAAGTTAGCAAAATTTTCGTCTATTCACCTAGCGGATACAATTCACGCGCATCTATAAGGCAAATAAATATATAACAAACTAAAGACAAACAAATTCGAACCTTTTTAGGAGGTGCCGGATTCAAATATTCGTTTCTTTGCTCGGGTATATCACGGTCATAACCACCATCCTCAGTGAAACCATTATATTGGCCACATCGTGGACATAGAAATGAATGCCGTTCATTGAACGATACTCGTGAATTTTCATTGCAGAACCAACAGTTCACTGTCACTTTTATTAATGGCCTGAAACCATAATCCATTGCTAATCAATTATAACGACTTTCAAAAATCCTTTACAATCCTTATACAATTCCTTTATCATCTCCATTGCTCTTTTCACAAATCCTTCACCATTCCAATCTTTCATCGTGTCTTAACCATTCAAAAATCAGCTATCAATCTTTTACCATATCCCCCTCTCTCCATTCCTTTGTTATACCTTCCCTTTCCTTCCCCTTAAGTTCAAGGAGGGTGATAAGTGTAAACAATGAACGAGGATGCCCACACGCTCCGGATCGACTCCACCCATAAAACCTCTTTTTTTTGCATACAGCATGAGTAAAATGTCTAGCAAATTAGGCGGAAAAAATTTTAATTTATTTATGTCTCTATTTTTATTAACACTAAGAAGCAGTTTTGGGAAATAGCACTTTTATATCCTTTAAAAGAAAAAAAAAATTACTAAGGAAATATCAACAATAATACCTTAAAATACGATAAAGAAAATAAATGAAAGCGATTATCGATATGGCCACACAGACCACCCACTCCATCATTGCTCACTGAAATAGAATAAACAACAATCAATTAGAACATTTCATTGCATCGAAATACACGAACTTATAACAGCATAAAACAACGGCCAAAAACCGGAATCATAAAAACGAAACTCTAAATAATATCACCCATCGACCCAATATGACGGATAATGAGTGACCAGCGACGACGGAAAACCGGCTTTCGCCAGAAAAATTTCTTCCGATCCCCGAAATTTTTTTCCGGACCGGCGAAACAATTTGCTATCCGGCAAAACTAATTGCGATATTAAAAACAACTGCATATTTTTTATTCCCTTTGACCTTAATCTATAAGCAATATATCGATCCATCCACATGAACTCATTTTTAGAAGATCGAAAGTGAAATTAACCCACAACCAAATTGAATAAAATGCCAGTTCGATCTTCGGGGGAAGATAGCTGGGAAAATGATATATAATCATTTCCATCTAATTTCCCATCATCAATACAGCAATTCTCTACCCATTCATTCCTAAGACTCCATTACAAGCACTAAAAACTCCACGAAAAACGTATCAATTCGATGCTTCCCACTGGTTACCCGCAAAAATCCCACGGGCAAATCTTTGCAGATTTTATTCAATCAGTACAGAAAGAGTCAATTCATACTTTAATGATACTATGGTACTAATTAAATAAACACAGTATTCAAAAGCAATTTAAAGTCCCCAAAATCGCCATAACAGTTAGTGGCTGCGGCGAAGCACCGTATGGTATTCCCTGCCAATATTAACATAGGATGCGATTGCGATATTATTCGCGTGCCTCTCGCTGCTTATTATTAGCTTAAGGCGCTTCGTTGATCCGTAATCAACGGTGATCAATGATACGACCTATAAAAATGAATTCAATTAAATTCGATCAAAACTTCATCGTATTCGTGAAAAAAAAACTAATTCAATGCTATCTCGTAACCACCTGTATATTTTGCAGTTCAAAAGCAACTGCGAAGTTATCAACTGGGTCACACCTCGCCACTCCTTCACCGAGCTTAAGATCCATACAATTGCAATGCATTCAGCTTAAAAATATCAGCTTTCCTAAATGCCAAATTCTTCCCGGTCAAACTCAATCGGTTCCCAGAAAACTTTCCGGATCCGTTTTTTTTGGTCTATCGGTGCAAAATCAAAACCAACTAGTCAAAGATTTGCAAAAACTATGACGAATTTTTAGAGAAAAAAAAAACCCTCAAAATTCACGCAATTTGGCGGTCCAAGTATGTTGCACACCCCTCGCACCACCGCCCCTCCAGGTAAACAGTTAACTTCGTTCATAAAAAGGTGGTATACACCGACTACAGGTAGTACCATCCCTCATGGACAATACCACATTCTACACCTTGAAACCTTTGTTATTATTGAGGACAACGCCAATATTCCCTTCCATTACTATTGCAAAGTGGGACGGAATGATTACCAAAACAAGTAGGCAAATGCGTCAGCTACCTACTCAGAATTTTTGCTGCTCATTCTATAACTGTTAATAAACAATAAAACATATGCAAGAATTCATTCCTATTCTGCGCAATCCGACCGCTCACACAAACCCAACAAAAAAATGATTCATTTTACAATCCGGTCGGTATAAAACCATAACCGACCTCTGTTGGAAACATATCGAAATATTTACATAAAACTTGAATAACTTATAATTGCTAATAAAGTTAACGGACCAAATTGATCGCTCGTCTATGTGATTGTGTAACCATTATTTCCCTCTAAATTCTATCGCTATTACTTTAATTCATTAACTGAAATCAACATATAAATATTTAAAAAACACAAATTATGTCTAGATGATGCGTTTTCCGAAATTAAATACAAACAGATGAAACAGTATAACAGTTTTTTGGTTATGATCATGTAATGCGTCGAGTAAAGATAGAATAATGATTTATGCTGATGTTTCGGCAAGCTCAAACTTGGGTAATTAAACCAAAAAGGTTCAATTCGCCAAGTTTGAGCTTGATGTGCTACGGTTATGGCTCAAAGAGTCGAAACAACAGTGTTATTGCTTATATACACAAATATATAGAATATCTATCACCGATCACGAATCGAAAGCATTCGAAGAAGAGGATGTATAATGCCTCTGATTGATAAATCAACTCATCGAATATTGGAAAATAAATAAAATAAATTCAAAAAATTTATTATCCTTTCAAAAATTATTGTACAATTTATTTGCATATATCAAATTTGCAAATTTCACCAATTAAATAATTTAATTAGAAAAATATCAAATAAAAATTTTTTTAAAGAAGGCAAACGCAATTGGCAGCTTAGAAATATTTCAACAGATTTAAAAAAGAAAAAAAAAAGAAAAAAAACTCAACAATTTTGTAAGTCGAGTAGGACGGCTGAAACGATCAATGGCGATTGAGGAGGCTTAAGGAAGTATTTTATACTTCAAACATTACTTCACATCTTTGAAGGTATTTCACAACTTTTTCGAATCTATTAAAATCTTCGGTAACATTCCACAGGTAAGGAGGGAGCAAATGGTGTGCGCTATATACCTGCCAGCCAGCTGCCTTAATATATTTTAGTCGTAATACCCGAGATTTCATAAACAAACCAACATCAGCCGTTTCATTCATCGCCTCTCCGATATAAAATTACAAGAAATGATATTGTGTAAAAGAATGCATTCATCTTATAAAAGCTATGAGAAATCCCTATACTCCCTACCATGAAGCCAACAATCATATTTCTTCAGGAACCAAATTCTTGCCCGATTTTTTTAACTTCAATCGGTTTTTTCATCGAATTTTTCCCTGGATTCTTTCCCGAATTTTATTTCTTCTTCCTCAGATCTTTAAGCGGGCTCTTAAAGCTCCCGAAATTTTCAAGCTGATCACCGATATAGACAACATACCAGAAATTTCGATCAAATTAACCCGCAATACACTTTTCCATTCCCCACCTATCGATTCATTCGAAGGTTTCCCATCGAGTTTCCCATCGATTAAGGTCTTACCCACCGATCAGTGGTCGAATTGCAAAGGTTAAGAACAATAAAGCAAGCCGATTTGACAGGTCTGATTTTATGGGATGCCGAAATGAAGTGAACGCCGCATTCGGCGAACATTTTGGCAATGCATCCCGCCACAGCGCAATTGCCTCCCACCCCCTCCCCACTTACCCTGTTAATAAAATTGGCGGGAAACCCCCAACGCCAGCTTTCTTAAATAAAGCAAAGTTACATTCACAAAACAACTCATCAAACTTTCCACATATCCTCTGCAAGTGAAAAGAATTAAACTATTCGTCATTCTCTAATCCAATGAAATAATTAAAGAAGCACCTAAAATATGCAATATAGAGGATGAGCTAAAGATGGAAGGGGAGGGGAGAAAGCAGGAGGGGGGAGGGGGGGGAAGAGGAAAGGAGAAGGGGAAGTGGAAGGGGAAGGAGGAGAGAGGAGGGAAGATAAGAAGACACCAATCCTAATCTCAACATTCAAAATATTCACCCATCAAACACAACGAAGTGCTTAAATTAAATACAATCAATCCTCGCTTATTATAATCGCATATAAAACCTTCACTACCGATTGATATTTCCATTGAGGTGATCACCGATATCTATACAACATATCGAAAAATTACGAACAAAAATATTACTGAAAAAGAAATGCAGAAAAAAACATCACCGTACTACAAAAAATAAAAGCCTATGGTCACATCCCGGATTTTTCTTCGTTTTTTAGAAATGACTTCAAACGTTAATCTATAACATTTGGCTAAAAGCACCCAAGCCAAGGACCACAGGTCAAAGGTCAGAATCATGCCCTTTGCAAAAATCCACCACAACAACTGAAACAGAAAATTCCGACGCAAATTTTTCATCAATTTTAGAATTCCATAGAAAAAAGAAAAAAAATTTTCAACTTTTTCTAAAATATTCACAGATGAATTCCAACATTAAACCATTAATAAAATGCTCAACGAGCTGCAATTTCAGGAAACAAGCCAACTAGTTCATCTCTTTTTACTCAGTATAAACGTTCCAAAGCAAAACGTGCATCCACCGTTTATACATAGCTTTGCAGCTGTAATATTACCGTAAGCATCGAACCCACTGCCCCCCCCCTCCCTTTCTCTCTCAAGAACGTACCCGAATCCATATTCTCCTGGATTCCACAAACCAGAAGCCAACCTTTCCATTCATTACATCCCATTATAGCACCACGATTCCATACCCTCACAACATCACTCAACAAAGAATATATAAAAAATATTGGAATTTGCGTTGTCTCACTCGATCGGATCATCGAGCTTCGAGTTTCTCGAAATGTTTCCTTGCGTTTCTTATATTCATCAATGTTGTTGCTGATGCTAAATATAATCTTTCAATTATTGAAAAAATATTCAAAAATAAAATAAAATAAAAAGCACGAGTGTTTCATATTAGAATTTCTTCACTGGATGCGATATGTCATTTAGCAATAAAACAATAAAAGAAAAAACGAAGCACATTAAAAAAATATGAAATTTCTGCGACTAGCCAAAAAACCTACGCACATTCAAACTGGTATTGTTCAAGTAGGAAGGCCATCAAGACTGTTTCAGTGAGTGGGAAATTGTCTTCGAAACTACAAACAAAAATTCTTTGAAAATGTAATATCTTCTATGTTTTTATACTCATCCTCAAAGCTCCTCATTTACAGTTTTCTAAAATAAAACCCCTCCCCTCTAGCTAAACAGAAGGAAACTTTCATTCACACTGTGCAGCAAGTGATTCCCCTTAACACAAAGTTAGCAAAGAGTGAATTTCCATCAAATAAACACGCCGAAATCCTCGTTGAACATATTCGAGTCGCAAAGATCCGCTGCCCCAAACTGGAAGGGGGAGGACGGCAAAAAGGTGGACGGGATAAGTGGTCTATAAGCAAGGTGAGCAGTAAAATCCAACAAAAACTATATATTTTTTCCCCAACTTTTTTCTCCGAAATACAACTTCGCATTATTATCACTTATCACCATAACCCCGTTAACTGTATCACTTAAAGAATTTATGTGCGTTTCTCCATTCCAGTAATTCAAGCTCTCTAATAGGTTTGGAAAAGGTGGAAAGGTTAGAAGACCGGAAATAAAAAAAAACAGCCATATTCATCTGGAAAAAAAAGAACATCAAGCTGCAGAAGAAAAAACAACTTACAGACGGTAGGATCGGAAAGAACGACCATAATGAACGTGTTGCACGTAAAACTGTCAATAAAGGCAGCGAATTTACTATTACGTACGTGCATACATTCAAATTGTGAGCCAAGTTTGCTGAAAATAGCCAAACTTATATGATTAACACATATTTATAAACCATAACTGATGATTTATATAATTATTGAATGAAACCTGGAATCGGGTTCATTTAAACCTAAAATTCCACCTGCCAAATATATAAGTCGGTATAAAAAAAGTAAATAAAGTAATTCATCATACGGACAGATTTTTTAAATTCTGTGGTTACTGCTGCACCATGACCACTGCTTTAAAATGCCCCACTTCGTAAATTAACATCCTTCTAATATTCCTGCAATGGAAGTCATGCATCACGACTGTTTTTTACAGCGAGTGAAAATTTCGATGTACACGCGGGATTCGAACCTTCTAATTTACCGATCTGCCGCTCTACCAGAGACACTACCAACAGTGAGGACAAATATTGCTCACCTGCAAGAAAGTTTGAATTGTTTAATAATATTTGAAACTTTCTCGAATCGATGCACATCACGATGTTGTGTTATTTGTGCTTGTGCGATCACAAGAAATGTTGCCTTCTCAAATAACATCACCTTAAAGAATCGATTCATCGATGGGTCACTCACGAAACAACTGCATCACCAACAAACATAGCTAGCATTCGAAATAAAATTTTAAAAAAAACACATAGAAATCCAACAAGTCACTTTCACGCAATGAACACTTCTCGAGATTCAATCTCTGGATTGACATCTACAGCTATCGCAACACCAATCATTGCTTCCCCAAACAATCCACGTTTTCATTGTGCAGGAAGAACAAAAGAACACACTTCCTAGATGTTTCATAGAAAAATCCCTTTATTCTCGATGACCTAACAGCATTTACTTTCATTAAATTCAATAACTGGAAGGGAACCATACGAACTGAACAAAAAACAAAGATATGCCCCATAAAACGTTATAACATTTTTACACCAAATTAACGCAGGCTACACGCCAACAACCTTATCGATCAGCAATGCAACAACGCAACGCCTTATCCAAATATCTAAATATGAACCCCTCCTTCCCCTCCCCCCTCCAAGAAAATGTTAAAACATATAGGCGTACAAAAATTGCAACATTAAAATAGAATGAACAGACCTCATCAGCATCAAGAATTATTGCAAACTGTTTCAACTTTGTTTCCATTGATGCAACATTCGGAACGAGTTGATAAACGATAGCCGACCATGCCTTAATTATTACTCAATACACATTACAGCCTGAATTAATTCTTATAAAACTCTAAATAAAACCGCCTAAAAAACCTTCCATAAGAAGTAAACACTATTACATAGATATGATGTTAAAAAACAAAAAATATGCACCCAGATCACCGATCTAAAATTGCATTCTACTTCGAACAAATTCACCTCATCACTTCTTACTTTACGGGTAAGTAGGTAAATCTCACTAACCCTGAGATTCTATTTAAGATAATACGATCACAGCGAATCTCCCTTCATAAGTAAAACAAAACAAACCTTATAAAGTGTTTCATCCCAAATCGATGATCGGAAACACTGACATACCGCATTGGTGCGATTGAATTTATCTGCTTCAATTTGAGATCGCGCTAATATATCCCTCTCTTTTTCCGCAAATACCTATAAAATAGCAACTCAGATCACTGTTATTTATTCAAATAAAGCACTACCTTTGATCATCAAATTTAGATAACAGGTGATTGTTGTGCATGAATAACGTGAGCGTTTACATCGCAACAGCAGTACAGACAAAAGGTGCTTATAGTTATACCTTTGAGATAGTGCCTTAATCATTACATCATTAAGCATTTCCATAATTCAACACAACTAAATAAACCACTATCTTATAACATATCCCAGATTCAACGAAAGCCTATTCGTTTATGTAGTATTACGGAAACGAAATGACGCTTGTTTGGAGGGGCTATGGGAAGAGGAGGAGGAGGGGAAGGGGGCAGGGAAAGGGAAATGCACCTATCAGGTGCATTACCTTTCAAAGCCTACAATTTCCTATGCTCCAATATGTATAGAAGCAAACAAATGATTAAGGTTATATTTTTAGACACAAACAATTTACAACGAAACATTTTTACCACTACCCATGAAAATACTTTCCACTCCGATGATTTCCCACCGATAATGGGAAAAAGACAATCAGATTCCATCTTCACGCATAAAAAGAGTTCAAAAAGTCCACAATTTGTTTTAACAGGACGTTAGAGAGTGAGAACCTTGGGATGTCTTAAATTTTCGGCGGAGTATGCAGGCTTTTCTGCTTCATATTTAGTCTACTGTCTCCTTCTGGTCGTCCACGACAAACCTCAAACTTTTTTGACGCTTACAGATGCGTCCAGCTACACTCTGATCGCCTTCCTGAACTTCTGAATTTGAGTCTCATCGTAAAAATCCAGTTGGTTTCTTTGACCATCACAACATCAACTTTTCCGTCAAAATCGGCTCCTAATAGCTGATTATTGAAACATAACAGCTTCGAACTGTCCTACAATGGGACCTTGGAAACTCATACTTAAAAGGGTGATATCAGGCTTTCCTAGAACATCGCCAAAGGTTCTACCACTCTTCAACATCCTCTTCGAAGATTTAAGAAAAACCTCGAACCTGATCTCGATGTTCCTCGGAGACGAGATCCATTTTATGTATCAAGCAAAACACTTTAGCATTCGGTGAATTCTGTAATAACGCCTCTAGGCATGACTGATAATATCGGTAGTCTTTCTCCAGCTCACGACTTTCCACATCGAACACGTATATCAGAACCTGTAATTTAATGAACTTCAATTATTCTCGAGTTTGGCTCCAGCACAATGGAATCTTCCCCCTCCCCCTCCCCCCATTCCAAATGTTAAACACCCGCTGATACGAGCCAACTGAAATCCTCTCCTTTCCCCTTCTCCCCCTCCCCGTCATTCCATGCATTAAACATCTGCTGATACCACCAGATCGATAGCCCCTCTATGGAAAGCAGACTAGTCCATCAGAAAAAAAAACAAATAAATAAATAAAATAAAAATAAAAATCAACCAGGATGCTCTACGAAATTATTTACGACTTTGATCTGATTTTTAGACGCATTTCCTCTTAAAAGGAAACTCCGACGATTGAAATTTTACAGAAACAAAGGAATAAGACTTTTGTTCTTGACACTATCAGTGATAAAACTTATCATTCACCTATCAATTTAAATGAATGATCAAACTTTAAATTCGCTATATCAAAACGTGAAAAATTTCAACAGAAGTGACTTCACTGACCACAGATGAAATAGAAACACTTAGAGACTGGAACTCGCAATAAAAAATGTTATATCATACCGGAAAAAACTATAACACGGTGGTCTTTTGTTGGTCACTAAGACAATATCGCGAAAACTACCCTCAGAAACCTCTTAAAAATGAATATCATCTTACCTGAACATTTTTAAATATTTGGTCCTTCTGTGATGCCAGGTAGTTCTCCATGAACGCCTCCTGACCACCACAATCCCACAAATGCAGCACCAGAAAGGTAAACAAACCGTAGTTGAATTTAAAGGTAAAGTAAGCGTTAAAGGCTGATCTATGTTAACGAGTGATCTGCTGTGATCAGATGGGTTTTGTGATCGCAGTGATCGTGGTGTTCTTCATTTATGCAACAGGTTGTATGTTCACATTTGTTTGAACTTGATATACCACCCCCCGTGTGGACTATGACTTTCCCATGCCTTCAGAATCCTAGCCGAAGATCTAAATAGTCTGTGGTTTTGCTTGCTAATCAGTGTTGTGTGTTTTCGCTGCTCATCGAGGTTTGCTTCTCCTACTCGTAGATAAACGAGTTTTATTGCTCCGCTGGTACGTCTTCGACTCCAGACTCGGTGGCAGTAAGCTAATTGCAGCCAAAGAATCTCCAAAAAAAAAAGAAACAACAAAAGTTTTTAGTGAAAACAATTCCCCATACCTGACATGTGCATGTTCCACCTCCATCGTAGGTCCAAGTCTACTTGTATCACGTGCAATATAATTAGCGAAAATAATCGAGCGCATTGACGTTTTGCCTGACCCGCTTTTACCCATCAGCAGTACCTTCCTCTTTGACATCTTTTCCTTATTTCTATAGAGATGACTTCTATTAGACAATATAACGATAGCTATAAGAAGAGAGATCGTTGCAAGTGACCACATCTGTGGTCACTCACAAATTCTGCAAAAACGAGGAGGGAAGAACAGGAAGTAGGTCGATGGGGTGGGGGATGAGGGGAAGGAGATCATTGTTGCCTACAATTTCCTTTTTTCCTCCGATCTTGTAGGTTTACAAGAATATTGCACAAACTTTTAAGGTTACGGAACACTTTAACACAAATAAAAACGACTATCTGTATTTCCCACCCTCAAGCAGCTCAAATCTACCCAGATCTCCTCTCCTAGTCATTCTGCATTACCTTTGAATGCACCTAATTGATGAAGAGTACATTTGCCTTGACATCCGGGTACCGATTTTGGGAAGGCTCGTACTAACACCTCGAGCGTTATTAACGTTAAAGCTTCATTAAAAACTTTCTTCTATCGACTATGACTAGTAAAATGAGAGTTAAATCCCTAGAAAATTGCTTTTCAGAACATCATTCACCTCCATCCAAATACTGCACCTTCCAAAGATCCCCCAACCACAAACGGGTGGAAATTGTTAATATTTTCTCTAAAATTATAGAAAAAGATTAAAATTTTTCAACAGCTAGCTCAAAGAACAACAAATCCTCGATGGAATTCTGCACTAAAGGATCAGAAATTGCCTAGTTGGTCAAATGAATGGAACACTGAATGGCGTATCACCGAACTCATTGATACCTTCTCAATTCTACCTATAAGAGGTAAAAATGTATGACCTCGAAACCTGCTACCTCCATATTGCGCTATTTAACGGCCGATACAGGAAACGAGGGAAACACATGAGCTGACCTTGCTTTTGGTATATATTCAAATTTCCTCACCCATTATCAACTCAAAAAATGACCAATGACCAAATGACCAATGACCTTCTGATGCTTAGTAACTCTCCGGTGGTCTAATGTCCAATGACAAGTTGAGGAAAACGTTTCACAGTCTACGCAAGTTTCTATTACTGATGATATACAAGCCAGTATGAGTCCATAATCACTCACAATTATCGCCGTATCATCCCAAATTGCAGAACATTGATCTCATTGGTTACATTGCTTGATCTACCTTGAAGAATACCTCCCCTTAAAGTTTCACGTTCTGCCTTATCCCTGGCACAAATATTTCCACTAAGATTACAGTAGTATGCTTTCTATGGGGATATAGATACCACCATTTCCACCTATGTGCAACTAGTTCCCTCCCTAGTATAGGTGATATTTCAGCCACGAATAGCAGCCGTCGTCACACCGAAAACTGTAGATGACAGCAGCAATAGTGAATTCTGAGAATCAACAAAACGAATCCATCATGGCTGGGAAAGATTTGGAGTCGATTTGCTCTGCTTAAGCGACTCCTCGCTCCACCTATTTCGGGAACGATAAATTTTGTTGGTACGAAAAACCTGATCTAAGTCTCGACCTATTTCGGGAACTATCTACTGCAAAACATATTCCAATCAAGTGGATAATGCGAACCACATGACTGAATGAAAACAAAAATGCAACCATTGTCATCATTCAATCAAGCACACTTCCCCACTTTATTCCCCTCCTCTAAATGGTTCGGCTGGATGTGACCACACTTGCACGAGACTGCGCCAACATATGGCTTCAGTAATTACCCGCAGAGAATAAGAAACGGAAAACAACAAATATTCCCCATACCCGTGGGTACGCTCGACGACGTATCGTTGAGTAAACCATGCACAAAAGATTCATTCGTTTATTAAAATCAACAGACTTGATCAATAACATCGCTGAGGGATGGGGACGAATATGGATTAATGAAAACAATTCAAGACCTGAATGAATGAAGCTGACATACATCCGCATCAGCATACTAGTAACAAGCAGTGATGCGAGGAGGGGTAGAGAGAATGGGAAGGGAATAGAGGACGGGAAGATGGATCGAGAGGGGAGGGGAGTAGATTTGAAAGGGTAGGAAATGGGAACAATGGAATGAGGACAGTGAGAGCGAATAAATTCCAACTGGAAGAGTCACAAATGAAAGATTTACAAAGATGCTGCAGCACTCACACCCAGATCTGCAAATTCCCTTCAATAAGAGGGATCACCATGATCCCATCCCCCATCTTATCTATCGATATCACTCTACCATCAATAATAAAACATTGCTGATCATGCAAATAATTCCAATTGAAAATACAAGTTGAAACAGTTACATATCAAATCGGCCATCGCAAAAAAAAAAGATCTATATTCGATCCCCCAAATGTCTGCCAACATTAGAGATGAATTACGATAAACCGATAAGACGATATGATAGAGTTGAATGACAGATACAAGAGGCGAGCAATGCAAAAAGATGCATATTTCTTTTAGAATGAAGCAAAAACTATTTCGATAATGAAGTGCCCACGGCATTATTGAATGCAAGATAAACTCATGCAAAAGTTGGAGGCTATATATGGCTATATATACTAGCATAACTGGCAGAAACGTAACGCAAAAACGGGGGGATAGAAAAGGAACAAAGAAAGAAATGAATGGACGGGAGAGGGAAGAGAGGAGAGGGGGGAGAGAGAGGGGAGGTGGTTGAGAAGGTTAAACCGCAATGGATATTCATTCTCCCATAAACATGTAACGAAGTAATCTCTGCTCGCAGATCACATGCTTCAACACGTCGACCTCCATCAGTACCCATTTGTGCCAGTTCTGCAATGAGGGCAGACAAGGTCGGAAAGGGAGAGGGAGAAGGTCACGAACGTCCTGACCAACCTCAAACAAAGCCCCCACATCTTAAAGTGCTTCAGAAGAATAAGTAAATGAACAATATACAATGAATAAATTAATTCAATATGACTTACTATTAGGTTCCCTCTCCTCTCAATCTACCATCCCGATTAAGAGAATCTCCCTCCACCTTTCACCTCTCTCCTCTCCGACCCTTTCCCCGCTCCTCCTAGCCCTTCTCTTCCCCTTTTCTTTGATGGGCAGGACATGGAACTAAAACTATGAGAGCAAATTTTACTCTTAATATTACGTACATTAACCTAGACAGTGGTTGAAATTAAAAAAATGGCTACATACCAGCTATTATACGAGTTGGGGGACAGTTTTTCTTGAATTGGTAAAAAATAAACCTGCAACATTTCTTATGACCATAATTTTAGATACATTATACAATAACCGTGGGGTTGCATATTTGACGTAAATATTACGAAAGAAACATTGCAATGCTATAACGTGACTCCGAAAAATGGGGACATTTCCTAGAATACTGATATTCTAATACTATATTTGGCCAATCTGCGGGCAAATCTTAGGAACTAATTCAATCCCTTCCCTGATTCAGGGGTCACTTTAAACCTCTTCCCTAATTTAGGAGTCATTTTAAACTCCTTCCTCATCCCCATCTAAAACCATCGCATAAAATAGGTTTTTGCTATGCTTTACTAAGCTGATAACATTCTGGATTCTAGTATAAAATTTTAAAAAGAAGTAAGTGGTTGGTCGTTTCATTAACTCATCAAAAAACTCGTCGAATTATTCGCGTCAGTAGCAAACAATTTCAGAATCTCCTCTATATGGAAGTATAATACCATCAAACAATTCATTCATACTATTCCCATCAAACTCCCTCCAAGTGGATAAAACATTGCAGAATGAGCATAAGTGAGCACAAAACTCGATAATATAGTAGAATTAAAAATCAAAAAAAGGATCTTTCAATATAAACACTTACATGGAACATCAAATAGAACAACAAAAAGATGAGAGTATAGGAGACGAAATGATGGGGGATGGGGATTTGAAGGATCGGATCGACAACCATCACCAAAGTGAGTCGTCGAAATGGCCGCTTTAATTCTAGTTACCGTATGATTCAAATAAAACAACGCCCATAACATATTAGCACTCCGATGAGTCTGCGTCTATTGTTGGCCTGAAATCATACACAATTTAAAGTTGTTATAAGTGGGAGAAAGAGTATCAGACGCTTTCGTAAAAGCTTAAAATCAACCCCCTCCCCCTCTATCCTCACCTAATTTGCAAGCAAAGAGACACAAATCCCGATCTTCCAAATCAGCAAACGACCTAGAAGCACTTGAGGTAGTTCCGATCCCCACGTATACCCTTACATTTTGCATTTCTATGCACATACAGTCATGAATAAATACATACAAAAGGAATGATATAGGAATAACGGTAAGCAAAATGAACCACTAGCGTACAAAAAACAGCGTGGATTTTACATAGATTGTAAATACTAGCAATCACCATCTTTCTACAATCCACGTTATTCGCCTCACACGCAACCAAAATCTGTATGACTTAATGACACCGTCTTTCCACTTCAACCTTTCCCATCCCCAAATGCGATTGCATTCCTCTTATTTCCGGATATCTAAGGAAGAATTGGCATGATAGCACCTAAAACGACGGTTGATCATCCCTTGACTCTTTATTAGACCCACAACTATTACCTGTGAATCTTCCGCTCATATACTATCAAATAATATGCCAAAACCTTTCTCCACCTTCACCTATATAAAATGCTTTATGCACTATCAACATATGTATATAAAAGCGCATACTACAAAAAAAGATGAAGTACTGCATACGCCAAAAACTGCAGTTCGAAGGTTGCAAACTACAAAGGTGTATTCTCAACTATACATGAGGGTCAAAGGGTAGGATTCGAGAATGAATTATCACTCGTTGCTCCTATTCCCTACCCGCTAACCGAACTTCAAGAACTTTAAGTTGAAGCAATCATACCGATTGAACTGAGGTTCACTAACTCCTTTTTTGTACAATTTAGTAAAGAATTTTAAATAGCATCTGGCTAGTAGACCTTCAAGCAATCGTTCAAAAACCGCACGGATATCCACAATAACAACTCATTATTGAATTAGTAGTTCTATGCCCAGTACGCTACCATTCTATGCGTTCAGACCACCCCAGCCGACAACTCCACATTACTTCGTCACTTTAATAGTCACTTTATTCGTTACCAACACTTCTTTCCCAACACTGCCGCGACCCTCTTCTGCCTAAGAACTGCTCAGAAATATTTCCATTAACTTCATTAGTTAAGCATTGACAATGCAACTCACTTTTCCATGACAGGCCCACTAATAATAGCGCAAGCAAGTCCATCGGCCACAGGCAAGCCAGGGATATGCGTCGGGAAAGGTGCTGGCTCAGAGTAGTTAGCACTCGGCCAACCACTATCATCCTTTTGCAAGTCGTCGTATTCACCCTTCGGCGGCCAATCGCTCGTTTTCATCGAGAAGTTCGCCCACGTATCCGCATTCTGAATCGGAGAAAAAAATAAAAACGTTCAACTGGATTACAATAGGTGAGAGCTTTAAGGCGGAGAAACAAAATTTTTAGTCTGCAATATACCCTAAACAGTGAGCTAATAGATTCCAACTAAAGAGATGGTGGCAGTATAAAGAAATTTCACTAAACGTTGGCTATTAATTTCGATATTAACTTGTTTCCAAACTTTTCAGTCACATTAACACAAGCACAATCAACGAATAGGATGCATAATTAAGGAAAAATCAAACCTCTGATGAAACAGTACTCGATGAAGGCCATGAATCGTCCACTACTGTTTTACTTTCTGCAATAGGATACTTGCTAAGAAAATCCTCATAATCTAACAAGAAAATTTCGAAAAAAAAAACAACAAAAAAGAATTAACGAAAAACTAAGGGTGTTTGAGATCATATCATTGAAAAAAAAAAGATAGGGAGCAAAGTATAAAATATATATATATATATATATATATATATAATATATATATATAAGCCAAAAATGTTCGTCAGAAATCAACGAGAAAGCGTAACGATGGTTCTAGACATACTTCATGGTAGGTAGCAGTCCCTTTCATTGCATAACTCTGCCTCTAATGCGTCATCAAGAACACAACTACGGTCCGAGTACAACCGGCCACCGTAACTCAATCATTCAGTGCGATCGACACCATATAATTCAAAACCTAGCATTCTACGTCAATACAAGTGGAAGGGAAATTACACAACGCCCAGCTAAACTGTTTGCAGTGCGTCTATACAACTGAGTCCTCCGCACAACAGACCAGCCCAACATCATAAGGTCGGCTATCCCATTTATAGGTCGCCGTCGCCACTCTCATCGGAATAATACAGACAGCCTGCATCCACCACTACAACGCTCTCTCCCCCCTCCCTATCATTCCCTCTATTGGAAAGTTAGTTGCTAAAGCTCCGGCTTCTAAACGGTTGGCCCATAAACGACCCGCTCCGAAGAGGAAATTACGACGAAGGTCGCCACCGTGTACATGATAGCCACGAGACTTTCTCCTCAATGGGGAGGATATACATAGCCCCGACTGTTAACATATATGAAATGACGAAAATCTTGCATCAATGCCAACAAACTACTTCAAAATCCTTCAAAAAGTTGGTCTTCCAGCGAGGTACGAAAAAAAGAACGTTTACAACTCGACAGATAGCTCAACCGATGGCCTGGAAGCAATTCTTTATTTATAAACCTGGTGAACATCGTCGCACTGAACCTTTGAGTTTAGAATCCACTAATTAAAATTTGTATATTACCTATTGGCTGTACAATCAGGTCAGTTGAGGCACTAGATGATGCATCGCATGGCTTCATATCTTCCGCTCCTAGTTTCGGTGAGTTCTCGACGTTTGTGCTCGCTGTTGGAGATGCACCCCTCTTCTCAGATTTGGCCGCCGATGATTGAACTTCTGTCACTTCGGCTTTAACTTCCTCCCAAGATACAGCAAACGGCTGCACTGTCGACACGGTGGTACATCCGTTGACCTTTTCAGCCCGCTAAGAAATTAGCAACAATTAAGATGTAAACACCGAGAAAGAAATTTTCCCTCTCTCTACTCTCCCCTTTCGTCTCATCCCCTCATCGCCTACCAATATCCCACATTAACTTAATTATTCTTTCTCCGGATAGGCTTGAGGGAAAGCCATCCCCTCCCCGTTTATGGTCTTGAGCTGGCATCATCACTCCAAGAAAAAAGACGATTCTTCCAAAAAATCTGGGTTACAAGCATTGCAATAAAAACAGAAACATATCTTAGAAACGAAAGAGCTACTGCCTTATATCTTAGTCGGAAGAAAGAAATCAAATAGTCCAACGAAATGCTCGTATTGGATAGATGCAGATCTCCCGATGGCAATGAGCTTTTTTGTGTCCTCATTCCAAATATGTCGTCAATGGAATAGACCAGCTTACCACTTCCCTCCATCCTCCCCGAGGTGTGAATATATGATCAAATGAGGTCATTTCGGCAAACATATATAACACAAATTACCCATGAATTCGGCTACAGAGTGACTCTAGCGATGGACACTTATTAAGGAGAACATCAGTTATATTAAACTCGACATAGACTCTTCCTCTCTACTCTCGGGAAACCTCCATTCACTATGAAACAAAGCAAAGCACACCATATCATCTTCCGTTCGGACCAATATATGCACACACATACTCGCCTTGCCAGCGCATTCACCTTCTCAACCTGTTCTTCATGTTACAATAAACGGTATGGAAAATGCCAAATAGACATTACCCAAGGAACCCATTTTCTTGGAAATATAGAAGAGGAGATGCGAAAAGAAAGAGAAATGAAAGGGAGAGGAAGGGAAATAGAAAGGAAAACGAGGGACGAGAGGGAAATTACGGCACAAATACCGATGAAAACTTCAGCATACATCCCACCAATTCCCTTTGCCTATCTTCAAGCCTTTAACTACTCTTTTTATATCTCTTTTACAGCATTCTTGTTCTTTTCATTTAATCACGCTTACTAGAAAATGATCACCTATGATAAATGCTCTATTAATATTACATGAAACACACCTAAAGCATCGCAATCCCCCACAAATCCAACGACTATCAAACCAATTTGTGCCAATTTAATCCGTGCCAAATTTTTTGAAGCAAAAAAAAAACTCCACTTTGAAAAAAAATACCAATTTTCACAAATTTCAGACTGGAAGAAAAGTATGAGGATGTAAGTGGGTGAGATGGGAAAGGAGAATGTGGTGGCTCAGAAAATATAATCCGGAACATATTTCCTCACCAGTGTAAACAATTTACAGCACTGCATTTATGAAATAAAACCTTTGCAACCGCTGCAATCGCTAGAAAAGGTTTAATAACCTAACCTGCGGTTCACTGGCACCAGGCCAAAAATCGGCGACATCGTTACTCGTCTTTTTTGCCACAATATTTGTGTCGATTCTTAGTTCACAAAGCGACTCAAACGAAGCCTCGTCTGCCTTAAAATTGCAATAACGCTATTAGTACTGTCTCCCTGATCAGGACATTCATACCGCAATTGAAATGACCTTGTAGATCGGCAGGGACAAATCCCATAAGGAATATCGTTTTTGACGGAGAAAAAAATGAAAGAGACGTCGTCTTCTACCTCACTATATATCCCTTCCCCTCAGGGTCGAAACGTGGGGGGGAGGAGGTGGGGGGGGGGGGGGNCCCCGCCCCCCCCCCCCCCCACCGCCATCCTCTATTCCTTAAATCGTCCCATCAAAAACACCCATTACATGCACAGTAATCGTGTGTTTCGCTTTACCTATACCCACTTAAATATTCGCATTCACTAAACTGAATCATACATGTACCAACAATCATCGTGCAAACTTCTCGAAATCTTCAACATTATTCCTCATAAATAATCCACTCTTCGTTTATTACTTCAGATCAAATAAAAAAAAAGAAGCTGCCAGGTGCTATGCATATGAGCAGGGCGGCCAATTAACGAACTTCAATACTTGCAAACGTTTACCGAAAATTCATCGGGTTGGTCACTCGTTTCTTTACTGACCAGTGATGGACATCAAAAATCTATTCTGTTTCCATAAACACCAACCACATATTACTGATCCTGATCTCCATCAACAATAATAATAATCATTAACTTACTCGGCAGCAAGTACAGATGAGGAAGGAAAAGGTACACTCGTATTCTCTGGCAACAGATTCGTCATGAGATTCTGCGAGAATTCCACTGCCGCCTACAACAATAATGTCGTCGTTTTTAACCAACCTGGCCGACCGGATACATAAATGTTCAAGCTGAGTTATGATAAGAGCCTAACAATGGATTCGTTTTTCAATCGGATCGACCATCGTACCAAAGTGATACCAATTCGTAACCGATCCACCAAATGGCTTACAAAAAAAAAAGATGCGGGAATAAAAATAACAAATAAACATAGAAAAATACATAAAAATAGCCGGAGTGTCTTTCCAGCTCTACGTTCTATAAAAAAAACGAAACAAAGGGAAACATCAAAACCTGCTGGGCAATGACATGAATAGGAGGTGTCTCTGTATTATCCATTTTTGTTAAGCCAACATCAACACCGGCCGTTGCTGCACCCACATCATCGCTTCTATTGGCCTCTTCATAGGGTGTCACAACTGTCTTCAGAAACTCATCCCATCTCAACGCTTTCTCTGTTTCTGAAATTTAACCTTCGAGGTACGATGAAGATGCACGATGAATTGATGGAACAGCTTGAATTTAACGAAGTCTCCATTCACATCTAGAATCTCCGACTAGAAAACGACGACAAAACAACCTTTATTCATCACCAGATAAAAAGGCAAAGCCGGAAGAAGGTTAGCCGCGATCAACCGTTTTCAACGATCCAATTCCGGATTGGAAACCTGAAACCTCACGTACCTCGTATGAGACGATCGATTGTCGCTGCATTAGGCGACGAAATCCTTGCCGATCGAATCACCATTGCAAGGTTTATATAAAACGTCCTCAATGCCATTCGTGCTAACTTCTCCAATGATGGTGATTGCGAACTGTCATATGCATTGAGGATCTGACCCAACACATCCACATCCTTCAAATAGAAATCCATAAACATAAATAACTTCAGCTCAAACTTCATCATAAATAAAATCCGATATTGACGTTTAATATAGGAATAACGTATGGGCCGGATACAGTTGACGTTGGCTATGTTTTGTAGGCATCGCTCCAAACGCTGAGACAGTGGTGCTATAAATCATCATGACGGCACCAATTATCTATCGACAATAAACTCACTTGTTCAATTCACTAACCCATCAATCCACACCTCCCTTAACAATACACATTTTCGACCACCCCTATGGAATGAAAGTTCTTTCATCCCCTCTCCGATCAAAAAAGACACTTCCGCCTCAAAAAACAGATTGCCTTTAAAATCCATAGCCTTGAAAGACAATATTACACATAATGGACAAGAACTCCAATAACACAACAATCTCTTGGAGCTCTCAAATGCCCTATATCTAACTCGATAAGATCACTACACATAAAGACCTCTTCTATTTTTAAGTTTCAAAAACGAAGAGCATTCGAAAAGAACATAGCTGCATTCCTATCAAATTTTATTTCTTTAAAACATTGAAGTTTTCAAATGTAAATCCCACCTAAACATCAGAAACAATTACTCAAAAACCTCGAAATACTAACGTCAATAAAATCTACGAATGGATGGAGCTCGGTGGGCTCCAACATGAATTGAATTTCACTACTTCCCATTTCTGGCCATCACCAAGAGATCGCCGATCGGCATGTAATCAAGCCACCAAGTGTTTATTCACCGGCAATCACCCAACCATTACTGGTTGCATCAACCTTGCGGGGAAAACAAAGTAGTCGGATGCTACAGAATGCGAAACGGTGGACGATCACCTGCCTCTCGCCGTCGATACGCCAACGTAAAAGGGGTCAAAGTAAAGAAAGGAAAGAGTTATATGCACCCACTTTAATTAGATACGCAATAAGCGGTGATGGATCGGTCGACGCCGTGTAGAGGATGAATGCCACCACTCTTGCAAGTTGTTGATGGAAAACAGTAATCAACGGATGTGCAAACACAGCCGCAAACAGAAGATGCATTGGGTTGATTGGAAATGAGGAAAATGCAGCAAGTACAGCTTGATGTGTCTCCGTATGATTTGTGTTCAATACCTGCACCAATAGTTGCATTAGTGCACACCAAGAGTCACTCTCACCGTCACTTCTCTGAAATATCGCTTTATTACACCACTCAAGAAACAATACAATACCCGTGAGTAAGTTAGTGCAATCAATGGGTAAACAAGGTGGGAAAATAGGAAGAGATTTTCCTTCCTAAACAAATGGGAATCTGCCCCTTAAAAAACGGATTCCTCCTACCGGAAGCATAAAATTCATAGACATTCCTGAAAAGCTCTCAAGTTCCTGATGTCACAACTTTTAGTCTAACCTCTCTTCTAAGCCTCTCGTATTCGCCTCCGTATACGGTGGCTTCCTTATGGTAATTTTTGAAATATTTAATATTTGACGGATTAGCACTTCGTTTAATCGACTTTCTGGTTGCAAAAAAATAAATAAATAAATAAATAAATAAAATAAATAAATAAATAAATAAATAAATAAAATAAAGTAGCCATCTTCAACTTTTCTTCAACCTTACGCCTTCTGAGGGGTGGAAACTACTTCTTGACCTAATTCCTCTCCCCGCTTCCACTGCCGCAGACGCATCTGAAGACAAATGCGAACAACATGACATTTAGAAATAAAGGATGCGAACTAAGCGAGTGAAAGATAATACCTGAAGAGATTCAAGGACAGCCTTGACAATCCTATCCGTCGACCCAGCAACTACCGTTTCGACAACTCGACCTGCATCTGGCTGCCATACGAGCGCGCCGTTCAATTCGTTCTCACCAGAAGACGTCCCGCCGATCCACTGTGCAGAATCACCGCGCTCCTCCGTGCCCAGTTGATGACTTGGACTGTAAAACAACTTCACGAATTTAGATAACAATAATAGTCTAGCAGGCGTATACCTCTATACTATCTACCCACAACCACGGATATACGTAACGTTTACTCGTCCTCTCGACGTACACCGTGTCTCCATATAACGTATTTTGCCTCAAACAAGCTACAGTACTGTTGCGCATCCAAATATATAACTACTAACGCAACAAATGTATAGTAATAAAACATAGTTTCTGAGTCAATATCAGGCGGTTCTTCTTTAACATAAATGAATCGAACGCGTCCGGTTGTGGTCACGCCCACACTCGGTTTTCGTCAACTGCGGTTCAATAACCGGAACTAGAAAATCCCAATAAACTGGCTATCTCCGTCGAACGATTGAAACCACTCCAGTGCATTATATCATTTAACATGGAAGTAACAATGAATGATGGTAACACGCAATGACCGCCTATAGTGTAGTCAAGGCCTTTAATTCTGTAAGCTCCTCAATTCCGATTCAGTAAAAAACATTTACGAAGGTAGTTAAAGGGGTAATAAACTCGATACCGTACCAATTAGGGACAAAATTCGTTTCGAGAAGCGTTATAAGTATAGCAGCCGCATTGATCTTCACCGAATCGGAATGTTTCGTCGAATCATCGGGAAGCATACGAGAAACCAAAATCCGAACGTTTCTCTCCGATTGTAGACTCTCCATTAGCGCATCCCTTCTCTTATCTTCGGCTGTATATTGCACCTCTCGCAATACACGTACCAATTCACTCCACAGGTATCCCACATTATCGTGTACCTTAATAATACCTTCAATAATAGCACAAGTGACCTCTTTCAATAAAACTCGGGCATGGGTTCAACGACCTCAGAGTAAACCACCGTCGTAACTTTAAAATGCCATTGTCTTCCCCCTCCCCCTCCTCCCCAATATCAGTATTCCATCCTCCTGTTAAGATCTGTCTAATCTTTTCGTCAACAGTGACGTCATTAATGGACATAACTAGATTAACCGACGTAAAATATAAGATCTGATCTACTTTCTTCTTCCCTGATCTGCTTCCTCATAAACCCGATCTAGTTTTCTATAAACTGATCTAAAAGAACGAATAAAAAAGTATTAAAAACAATAACAAAAATAAACGAATCCCAGCATAAACAAAAATACCTCGGGCAACTGTTCCGGAACTAAGAGATCATTGAGTCCTTCTGCGAGATGATTCTCTGCGTACCACTGAAACGATGCCAGAGTGATATCATCACAGCCATAGTGTACCTTCAGAATACAATAATATCGGGTAGATCAGATTACTGCATCTGATCTGCGACTGTGAACATCGTGTGGTACGCATCAAACTCAAAGCAGGTTACATATTTATAAACCCCCTCAATTAACCAACTACCAAAACCAGACAACGGTATCCGCTCACCCCGGCCGACTCTACCATCTTTTAAAAGCTGACCTATGTCATCTATATAAATTCTTCAAGGTTTTTAAAAAAAGTGTGGAAAGTTATTTCTCTTGCAAGGCCCTTCCTGAAAACGCATTAAATAGGCGTTTGGTTTCCCACATGACCAGCATTTTCTCATTCATCCAATTCAACCATCAACTATTAGTCCTTCGAGAAGGCTGAAAACAAATGAAACAGGCACTCCCCACAACCGATAACCAAATATATTTGGATTTTCCTGCCAATTATCGAATAACATTACTCATTCATATTTATGCAAATTAACGCACACCGACAGCCGACAACGCCATCTAACTGAGCGGAACTCAAGTTCAGAAACTTCTTGTATAAGTTGGCTCAGATATTGAATCCCCTTTCTAAAAGACAATGCCCGTTCGACAATCCTTAAAGTTGGGACTCTATTTCCGAGGTTCCTCAAAAAGTCTAAAAAAGAAGGAGCCGAGAGTAACACATTCACTACCGTAAACAATTAATGAAATATACAAATAAATTCGACGAAAAAGCTAACCTGTCGAATGAAAAACTGCTGCTCCACTTCTGATGGTACATTCACAATACGATACAGTAATTCGGCAACCGCCGAATATCTCATTCGTTTGAGGCACAATGACAAGAAATTACTCTTGTTCAGTTCTTCCAGAAACTGTAATAAACAAGCATCTATATATATATATATATATATATATATATATATATATATATATATATATATATATATATATATATATATATATATATGTATAAAAGCAAAATATTTCACAGATAAGTACTAATTAACCGCAAATGACCGAATCCATCCTGTATCAATCTGTTACCTGTTTTCCTTCATTCTGAAGTTTTTTTTCTCCTCAGCCATCAAGAAGAAATGAGCTCACCTGTTCAGTGCATTTGCTGAGTAACTGTGTGACGATCTTCATATAAAAACTAGCAATAAGATTATTGATATTTTCATCGGCAAGGAAATTCACCAATAGTTTGCGAGACTCGTCACTCTTCAACATCGCCATGCTCAACGCTTCGTTGTTCAACGAAAGGATCTCAGCACACTGATGAGCACGCCTAAACATCACCTTCTACAACATCCTTCATTGACTATGTCATAATCACTTACTCTACCTTAACAGTCTAATTCCTCCATTTCCTTCCAGGTAAATAAAAGGAACGATATTCCCTGATGGTAATGCAAAGGTTCAGTCCGTAATGGCACTCCAATCCATGATGCATAAAATTCACTGCAATGCTCTTCTGCACTGCAAAAAAACCGATGCCTTTCTTCACTTATCCTATGCTATTAATCAGCTTCTCTAATAACAAAAACTTCCACCCCCCACAGATCTATTTTAATTTAAAAAAATCACCATCCAAAGAGATAAGATTGTCCCCATATTTTCGACTGTGAATAGGAGG